>PVLA01004173.1:0-185321 GCA_004027455.1 Hydrochoerus hydrochaeris | reverse complement strand
TAATCCTCAAGTAGATACAAATGAATGGAGGAACCCAGAGAAAGGAGAGAAGCCTTTGATGAAGAATATAAACAAAATCTAGAATATATGAAACAGATCCAAAGAGACTATCAGGAAATTAAAAACTCCATTGAAAGCTGGCAAAACTCCTTAACAGAAACTAAACATAGACTTTCAAAACTTGAAGATAGATTTGCAATGTATGATAGCAAAAGGAAGGACCTCTGAAAAATAACAAGAAACCAGGAAGTAACGATACAAAGGCTAGAAGATGACAAGAGGATTTATAACCTAAGAATAAAAAATGTGAATGATGAAACAGGGACAAATACAAATGAAATAAAAAGGCTATTCACAGAAATAATTAAGGAAAACTTCCCAAACATAGGAAATGGAAGTGATGTCCAGATATATGAGGCATACAGAACTCCAGCCAGCTACAATCAAAATAATCTACACCCAGACATATAATAATCAGGATCCCAGAAATCCATCACAAGAACAGAATATTAAAAGCAGTCAGAGAAAAGAAACAGATTACCTATAAAGGAAAACTCATCAAAATCACAGCAGACTTCTCGATGCAAACCATCAAATCAAGAAGAGCTTGGAGGGAAATATTCCAAGCCCTGAAAGGAAATAACCTCCAACCCAGAATGATGTACCGTGCAAAACTGTCTCTCAAAATTAATGGAGAGACAAGAGATTTCCACGACAAAGAGGAACTGGGGGAGTTTGTGACCACCAATCCAAACAAAGAATATTGAAGGACATTCTAGAGAGAGAAAAGAAAATCACCTACAAAGAATATTAAAGGAAATTCTAGAGAGAGAAAAGAAAATCACTAGGGTTCCACGAACAATGGCAGAAAGACCTCAATGAAAGGGGCAGACAGTGGAATGAAGGAAAAAATAAACAACAATCACAGAAAAATAGCATAGCAGAGATGAGGCAGAGAAGATTGGCTATATCACTGTTTTGTCTTGACTGATTTTATTCAGACCTGGTATGCTTGAGAGTATTAAGTCTGAGAGTAGAGGTAACTACTCTGAAGATGACAAGATTCAATAGGATACCCATTCTGGTTTGATTATTAACTTCCTTTGAAGTCCTATAATGTCTCCAATGTTAAGTTTTTATTAATAGTGCTATGTACTGCTAAATTTAATTATACTATGCCTGATACAGACAATTTTGTTGAAAATAACAAGAGACATCATAGTAACTACTATAGATCACCTAGTATTGTGGTTTTATATGTCCTTTTCATGTTTTTCTAGGAATTGGTATTGTTGGCTTGTTTTGATTTGTTTCTCCCTCTAATACAGAAAGGCTAGGTATACTTGTAGAGTATACATGTGTAGAACTTCCAAGTAGTTTATGAGAATGGATTATAGTTATTGTAAAGAAAAAAAAGAGAGGAAAAGAAAGTATTCTAAAGGATATAATGCATGTATGTTTAAGTGTGTAGGATTGATAACCATATTACTAAGTTTTTGTTGGATGGATGAACAAAACTGTTTGCATTCTCACTGTTTGGATGTCCACTTTGTAGGCTTTACTTTTGTAACTTGAACAACTACTTCTAAAAGGAAAATATGTAATTATCAACTAATGATGTCTTACTGGTTATTATTTTTGTTTTGTTTTGTTTTGAAATTTTGTATTATTTCTACCCTCTTTGTTTCATTTTTTCTTTAAATAAAATAAATAAATGAAATAAAATAACTCTCATCTTCATTTAGCCTTCAAACAATTATTTTAGTTCTTTTTTCACAATTGCTTCTTTTTTCAAACTACAATTATAAGCAACCAGATTTTGATGCTTTTTTGGATCTTCCTTTTCCTGAGTAGAGATCCATCTACAAAAAAATTGAGGTTTTTTTTTTTTTTCCTCCTGTCAACCTTTCTTATGTCAAATTAATACTCGGGCCCAACAAACAACTCTAAGAGGGAAAAGGTAAAGCTTTGTCTCCTTTTCAGTAGAAATTAAGTAATTACTGAAGGGCACAAGTCATTCTGTGAAAAAACTGAGATTTGAAACCAGGTGGTTGGATTCCAGAGGCATGTTCCTAGACCCAACCTACACAGCCATCCCAGAGAGCACAGCAAACACCGAGACCAGAGTTAGTTCTGGAACAGCAGAGGAGAGGCTCAGAACACCCACCGATTGTCCTCCTCTTCTAACACTCCCATGGCTCTGCATAAATATTGCACAAATATTTGCTACTACCAGTGTGAAGTTATTCCCCAAATTCTCTTGTTCCTTAGGAGCCTTTCCAGGACACTTGTTTTTCTTGGTTCAAATCTGAGATGGTTAGAAGAACATTAAGTTAGTCAAGAAAAGCATCCCCTTTATTGATTTCTGGCCCTTACCTCCCAATACAAATTGCATACACATTTTTTACATAGTCCCCAAGCCCAGCATTCAGCATCAGTTTCTTGAGACATGGAAGCCAGAAGTCACGCTGTTGCACTGGTTTCATCAGTAGCTCTAAAATCCGAGCAGAGCGATCACTCAACACCATCACTCCAACGGCAGAGCCCGTGAAGTCAAGAAATCTGCGATTAACAGATAACCAAACTTTAACTCTGAGAATGAAGGAAGGGGGGAAAAATGGTGAGATGTGTTCTTGCAGACTATGTTTTTACAGCAAAGAATTTCTAACTACAGTAATGCAAAAAGCACTTTAAATGTTCCAAGAATAATCCAGCTGTGGTGATGCAGAGCAGTGCTTGGCAACTTTTAATGCTTGTGTATTTAAATATATTTGGCCATGTTTATTTGCACATTCTTAAATTAGACCTGAATAACTGGCTGATAGATACATAGTACAAAACAGCTTGTTTGTAATAGGAAAATTGTTCCATCTATCTTCCTTTATAACTGGGCTTCAACAGCCTTGATTTATTGGTGTGGTTCAGGAAATTTGTCCCACACAGAGTTATAGGGAATCGCTTTCATTTGTATGCTAACTGCTTTTGACTTTTTTTTTTCTTTTTAGCATTGTCAGTGGCCTTGGTGATTGATTTTCAGTCTAGCTAAACCAGTTAGTGTTATACATATTCCCCAGTAGGAAAGAGATCAGTTTGACAGACAATACACTTTGTGGCATAAAGAAAGTTCTAGTTATTTCACTGACATCTGAAAGTGTCCAAGAATATGCTACATAAGCAAGACTTCTGGACTTTGAAAGGACAGATCACAACAATGACAAAGAAAGATGACAACTCTTTAATGATGCAACATACACATTATTAAGGTACAAAATCCAAACAACTAGTCAAGAATTTAGTCTTGGGGTCAGGACTCTGGAGTTCAGCTCCAGAATCTCAATTCTGCCAGTTCTACGATCTACATAAGTTAGTTTACCTGTCTGAACCTCCATTTCCACAACCCCAAACTCAGAGCTGCCAACAATATCAACAGTTAATTATTTGAAAAATAAAAAGGACAAGGTATAAGAATATATTTAGCATAGTTATCAGCTCATGTATCTCCAATAAGCATTAGCTATTTTTATTGTTAGAGTTGCAATAGAAATAAACACAAATATATCTTTCTGGCTACCAAATATCTAATAACTTAAGTGGAATGAAATACAGAATCACCCAAATCAGGGTAATGATTTCTACCCAGCCCATCACAATTCCTCTGCATAAGGGCTAGAACTTGTTCTTTTGATTATCCTCAGCCTACATTTTTCACAAGGTCCCTGTCAAGTGTGAGATTGGGATCATTAGTCTAAGCTGCTTTCAATTAGTACAACAGCAAATTTTCATTCATTTCCAACCCTTCCTTCCTGACCCATATGTACATGTCATACATTGCCTTTGCGTCACATACATTGCCTCTATTATTCCATTTTCTACCCTCACCACTGCTACTTCTCCCCAAAACTTGGAAAATCCGCAGATGGTCTTCAAATTCCACTTGAGGCAAGTGCAAAACATAGCATGTGTCCCATCCCAGTCTCTCCATAACCCCAGTGAAGCTATCAAAGTCATGGAAGTTCTTTTGTGATTTGTAATGTATCCTGATATTTCTGCTTATCATCCTGGTGCTTTTATTGGCTGACAACCACTGTATTTTCTTTTGGGGAAGTCCCTCTCTGCCGTAGCATTCCATTAAAATTAAGCTGTCTATTAAAGTGCCCTGTTTCTCCCAGAGAAAGAATAGACATATGAGCTGTATTCATTCCCTGTGGGCACTGAAACAAATGACCACAAAGGCAGTGACTTAAAGCAACAAAAACTTATTTTCTCTCAGTTTAGGAAGAAGTAACTCCAAAGTCAAGTCTTCATCAGGATTGTTTATTTCTGGGAGCTCAGGAGAGGAACCATCCCATACTTAGACTCAAGTTTATGGTGACTGCTTAAGATCTGTAATGTTCTTTGGCCCCTTGACATATAACTCCAGTTTCTGCTCCCATTTCACATCATCTGTTCTCTGTCTCAGTCTCTCCTCCTTGCTGTCTCTTGTAAGAGCATTTTCACTGGACATGGGGCCAATTAATCTAGTATGCTTATATCTTAATCCTTAACTTAATTGTATCTCCAATGATACTTGCTCTAAATCAGATCACAATGTGAGGTTCCAAGTGGACATGAATTGGATGAAGGACACATGTCAACACATTTAATGACACAAGATAAACCAACCCAATTCCCTGTCTGGTAAACCAAAAGAACTGAAACTATTTGCAACACATTCCTCCCACCAGCAAAATCCTAAAGAGACTGTCTGCTAGTTCTTGCAATCTACCTCTCAGAAACTTCTCTTATCCCCTACTTCAATGACTGAGCTACTAAGAGTCTTCAATTCTGTGCCATACCCAGTATCTTCTCAATGAATCACGATGTAGTTTAACTTGCTAGAAATCAGGTGCTGATACTAAAAAGCAAAGAAGTCTAAACCAGAAACCACATTGTCTGAGCCACTTAAATCCTGAAAGTAGAAACAACAGAACAGCAAGTCTAGGTTTTTTTTCTGCTTCCCACTAATCCTGTATTTCTTTGGTCACAACTCTACTACCCACCTAACTCAGGAGTTTCTACTTCTAAACTTTACTTGCCCTGCACAGGAATCTTTCTAGAATTGTTTAAAAGTTTATCCAAGTATACAGGTGATAGTTCCTGGCATCTTTTCAAATCCTGAAAATGCTGACAGACTGACTAAACTAAGAAGTTATCTTATAATCCTGGGCAGACTAATTAAATCCTACATACTGACAATTTTGGCTAAAAAATGATAACTACACTAATTAGCCCATTAGAAAATGTTCATATCTCATGGTGCCATATGAGAGAGGATTCCTTCTAATTGTTCCTACAGGATTGCAAGTGACTGCCGTGGACACAGTTTAATTGCCGGAAACGTCATTACTTTCTAAGTCCCATCATTCACTTAACTACCACAGAGGTTCCAGCCGGACTGTGAGAAGGAGTCGGAGCTGGATCAACTTCCTAGCATCATGGCTCATTACCACTGCACTCCAAAGCTTAGGAACAGAATGAGTTTTTCAAAGTGAAGATGAATGTGGCCTTTGACTTCCTACAGGATCCCACAATGTTTGGGGACACAAGGAAGCCAAAACGCTAACAAACTAGTACAGAGAGAACAACTGAAGCCCTGCAGGCTTCGCAGAACCCTAAGGAAGCTACACATGTGTGTTATGAAGATTTGGAACATTTTGAAACCTGTTTATTTAGACAAAACCTCCAGGGATTTGCTAAATGTCAGGCAGTGAGATTAAAATGTCAACATATAGCAAAGAAGCCAAAATAGAACTAACAACATGGAAGCAAATGATTTGACTGGATACAGTTTAACAAGTCTTTGTGGACCTACTAAGTGCAGCAAAGTATGGTAGTCCCTGCAGGGAACACAAAGATGAGGGACAAGAGACTATGTATCACAGAGTTCATAATCCAGATAGGATGCTAAGAGAAGGCAAATTCCAGAAATACAAGTAGGGAATAAAGTAATTATTTTAAGCTTGCCAAAATGAAACACTGGAAGGAAAGGGGTTACATTAGCTACAGAGATACCCTGGGGATGCTGTTACAGTGCATAGTAAAAGTAGAAATGGCCCCTGAGTGACGGGTGCCTGTGTAGAAAAGATCTGCCAGTTCTAGAATCAACCCAAGCCAAAGGAACAGAGAGTAGGTTAGAAATTATCAAGAGCTTAAGGGAAAAGATAAATAATGAAGAATTATTGCTTAATTGTCAGAGTTTCTGTTTGGGGTGACGAAATAGTTTTAGAAATAGGTAATGGTTACAGTTGCACAATTTTGTCAATGTAATCAATGCCACAGAATACTATACTTAAAATTGTTAAAATGGTAAATTATGTTATATGTTTTTTCTGAATTAATAAAAACCTCCCATCTCTATCATTTAGCTGAGGATTCTGAGAATCTTGCTCTTGGATTCTGGCTCCAAACTTTACCTACAGATAGTCCTCCTACCACATCTATGGTATGCCCTGGGCTCTTACCTAAATTCATACTGACACCAAAGAGACCAGAATCTTCACTGTACCGGACACGTCAAATCAGAACACTGGCCTTTGACTCCAATCCTCAGAATCCTTAAGTGTTCACATTACTTTCTCCTCCTTTTTTGGATCTATCTGCCAGGAATGTTGCATCATTCATTTCATGCCAAGCAACCAAAGACTGGTTCAAACTCTTCACCCTCATCTCTCCAGAGAGCAAACACAACACTCAGAATCCTAACTCTGTGACATTTTCCAAAGGACAGTGTATGAGTCAACTTCTCATCACTGGAACAAAATATCAATACTTGCAACTTAGAGATGTTTATGCGGCTCATGGTTTCAGAGTGTTCAGTACATAATTAGTTAGCTCCAAGGCAGAAATAGAGAAAGGGCATGATAGAAGAAGGGTTGCTATGGCAGCCAGGAAGCAAAAAGAGAAAGGAAGATCCGGAGACAAGAATGCAAACTTCCAGGTCATACCCTCATTGATCCACCTCTCCCGAAAACACATTCAGCTATCTACCTCCTAACAACACATTCAGCTATGTATTTGCCAATGTATTAACCTACTAATGAATGTAGAGCTTACATGATCTAGTCACCTTCCAGAATCTTTACCTCTAAACACATGAAACTATTGGAGGACATTCTAGATTTAAACTGTAACACCCATATTCGACAAGCAAACACTTTATAGGGCAAGAGCAAAAAGTCCATTTGAAACAGCATTAAGACCTTAATGCCCAGAATCCAAGAGACCAAGACTGACCAATAATGAATGCAGTGAAAACATAAATCCTCTATTTCACACTCTGTCCCTGCAACCAAGAGGATCCAGTCTAATGTTTGGTTCAATGGCAAAATATTCCAGGTATATTTTCCAGAGTAACCCAAGATCCCTGAGTCCCTCTACATGAATTGTCAACTGTAGTGACTTAATTTCATGTTTTTAGTTTCAAGGAGAAGGAATTTAGATAAATGTTCTAATGCAGTAATTAGCAGTTACGTTAATAGCATTGATTTCCCATTATGTCGTCCCTTTCTTGTAATTATATCTCTCTTTAAACAATTTTCAGGACTGTAATCTTCTAAGATGAATCTGACACCTGGATAACCTCCCCTCTCCACTGTGTACCCTAAACTGGTGACGTGAGCCATATGCTGTTTCACCTTACATCACTCAATTTTTTAAATCACTTCTAAGAGCTATGATAAAATTCTGTCTTGGGCAGTTACCTCCAAGACCCAGAACCAACACTGAAGTCATCAAAGTAAGTGGTCATTTGACAGGACTTGTTACATAAACAGCTCCTTGACATCACATCAAAATGCTTGAAATGCCATCTATGAGGAGCCCTTGGTGAATATGTGCATGTTTTTATCCATGAGATTTTCTAGGAAGAATAAACCATAGCAAGCAGCAACTTGGAATGAACACCACTTACCAGGAATCCAGGTACCCTGAAATTAAGGCTAGTAATCATGTACCTCTTACTCTGTTTCAGGCACTACTGTAATTCTTTCAGAGATAAGCTCATTTTATTCCCCTAAAAACTTCTGTGAGGTAGACAATATTCCGATTCCCATTTTCACAGACAAAAAAAAAAAAACCGAAGCATATCCAAGATCATCTAGCAAATAAATAACATGGCAAGAATCCAAATGCATGCAGTCTGGCTTCAAGCTCTGTGCTATTAACCTCTACTACTCTGTTCTCTGATATATTATTAAATCATCTCCTAAGGCAGGTCTTCTATACCTGTTTTGACAGTTGAAGATGCTGACAGTAGGAGAGAGTAAATTACTTAAAGGCATGCAACTAGTAAGTGCCCCGGTTATGAAAACCAGATTTGCATGCTCGCAAAAGGTGTTTACCCTTCCTTTATACCCAAATTCCAGTTTACCCAGTGGTTAAAAACCTCAATATTTTCAGTCTTTGCCTGAATAGCCATTGGGCCCCAACTTGTTAGAGATTTAATATGTCGTTCCATCCAAAAAGAACATAACACCCAGCCATGATGGCTACATATAAACATAAGTAAATGAGAGATAATGTAATAACCCACATGGTCCAGTAACTAAAGGAAAGAATTGTAGAGACTATAGCTGATCAAAGAACCTATTTTTTTCTCTCTCCAAGGACCAAGTGATTGAGTGTTGACCAGCAGAATGTAAGCAGAAAATCTTGTAGACAATCTTCCACTTAGCTTTTCTCCATTCCTTGGATGAATGAGGAAACTCCAAGAACCAGACAAGGGAGGATCTAAAGAATAAATGAGACCAGATTCTTGACTGACCACAAGGTAAGCTGTCCATCTAGGAACGGACTCAAGAGACAACAGCAGCAAAATGTAAACTCTGTTTTAAGCCAGAGAGATGTGATGCCTTTCTCTTAGAACAACAAATGCTGCATTAACTAATATAGGAGCTAAATGCTATCATATAAAAACGTGAAATATGTATCATTAATGTACAGATAAGTTGTAAGTAGAAGAGAAATAGACAACTCAGCCTGGAAAAGTGGAAATCATGTGATCCATAGCCATGAAACATTTGATAAAACTTCCTTGATAACGGGGTAGACAGCTCACACGTCTACTAGTTTTATCCCAAATGAAATAAGATACCATTGGGGGTTTTGAGTAGCAGGGTGACCTCATTAGAAGGATCACTCTGGCCAGTATGTTGAGAATAAACAGAAGTCAACTGTAGAAGGAAGACAAACAGCAAGCTACTATCACTGATTTCAAAGAGCAAATTGTTGGGATGAAGGCCTTCCTATACCCCAGTAATGCTCGGTTTCCCTAAAGAATGTTTCTGAGCCACCAGTTCAAGCAAAGCTATTACCATTTGTTCTATTAACATTATTGTTTCTGATCAATGACTGATTTCAAAATAAAACAAATTAAATATAGAGAAATGATATGTATCACAGTATTTAACATTTTTATCATTGTAAAAATGGCCCTAAGCATTGTCATAACACGTTTGCAACAAATAGGAAATTCCAAAGTCATACCACTTATTGAGAGGGTCCTTAAAAACCTAATTTTATTGGCCAGAGAATTGGGATTTCTCAAAATTTTGGATGCATGAAAGTATAAACGGTCTTTAGGAGATGTAGCTGCCTCCCTGAAGCAGACACACACAGCTTCCTTCTGCTGTCCAAACTTCCTGGGAATCAGTATGAGAAGCTAAACAGTAGGGAAAAAATCACTTTTCATGCTTCTTTAGGAACACGTTCAACATCTGTTTGTCACAGCCTACAAGGTAGTCCAGAGAAGATGGTCCTGTTAAACGCTATAGCTATTCAACCGCCACAAACAATCGACTCAAGTTTATTGTATCTCTGCTCAGTGCTGTTATCACATACCAGTAAAATTCTAAGCAATTCACAAAAGGAAACAGTAGGATATCTGGGGGTCTATGGAAGTAAGCATACTCGCAAAAGGTGTTCACCCTTCCTTTATACCCAAATTCCAGTTTACCCAGTGGTTAAAAACCTCAATATTTTCAGTCCTTGCCTAAATAACCATTGGGCCCCAACTTGTTCTAATCTATGTGGCTGCTGCCATTGACACCTTACAAGTTCAAGCTTTTGCGGTAAGGGGATGGCCAGGGGAGCTCTGCTTTTCTCAGAGACAGGGGAAAGGGCTTTCATCTGAGTCAGCAGTCAGACATCGCACGCACCTGTCAATGATGAAAAGATCCCTTGAAGGAGCTGAGAAGGAAAAGGTAAAATGGGCCCCCCACTGTTTTCCTGTTTACTGAGCATTATTCAAAGGTAGAGTTAGCTGTTATTGAAATAACTTAAACTGTGGAGAAAATATCAAAATAAGCCTATTACGCTAGAACCCAACCATTACAGCCGAGGAAATAATACAATAAATCCTTTGAAATGAAGAAATATAGCAAAAGGCACTTGAAAACTGAGCAGTGTTTTGTCACCAAATTGCAGCATTAATAGCTCTTTGATGTTCCTTGCTAAATTCTATATTTCTGACACTCAAAATGAATATTAGGAAAATCATACTTATTTTATACAACTCATTAACAGAAAGGAAGAAAACAAGATGATATTTCAGCACCATAAATCTCTTTTATAACTAACTGTGAATCTGATAATATTGGAAGAGAGAAGCAAATTGAAAAGGAAAGAATGAGTCTGAACTATATTTATAACCTTGGGTATAGATGAACTATTATCTCATCAGTAGAGGATAAGTCCTATTTGCAAGACTAAATGGAATGCAAAATGCTGGCCACAGTCCTCTGGTAATGACAGGAAACTAGGACTCACAGTAGAGGTTATTTCCTTTTTCATTATCAGTGGGACCCTGGTGTCATTTCTACATATCTATAGTCATTATTTTTCTTTCAACAAATTTTTCTTCCCTGCAGATATACCCATTTATCCCAGCTAATGGAATACCACTTGCATTTACTATTTCATAATAACAACAAATTCAAAGGATCAGAAGGAAATTAGAAGGAAATGAGATACCCAGCTCCATGGGCGAGGCCGAGCTGATGACTTGCTATTTTCAGATTCTCCTTAATGCTCGCCTGGTACTCTTGCTGTCTGTTTACTCAATTGCATTTTAATTTGTTAAGGGAAGTTGGAGTCATGACTCAGCTATAATGTGGCAGCATGTGAGTATTAAACCAAAATGTCAATCTAGTAGGACATCCCTAATGAGATGGAGCAGGCTCATTTCTCTTCACATCATTTCTCATGCAGTTTTGGTTGGTTTGGAGCAGCACTTAGGTGGCACATGGTCATGTTTAAACTTTATTATACTACTCCTGAGCTATCCCCACATTATTAGTCAACTTGAAGCCCCAGTTCTGAAATTGACTGTGTTAGAGACATGTAAACCCTTAGAAAAATTTGTTTTCCCATGCAGTTACTATGTTGTGAAAGTGGAGGTGTTTGTGCTGAAGGAGGAAAATGTTTGTAGTGGTTTGGGACATATGCAATGAGTCTTTCTCATCTGTCTTAACTTTCCACTCTAATTACCTCATAATTCTGTCATCAACCAACTGATAAAAGGCCTTCCAAGGTCAGGAAGTGATCTTAGCCTGGATTCTCTAAAAAGCAGAGCCTAAAACAAGGTAATATTTGAAAGGCGACCTCAGGAAACACCAAGAACAAAAGAGGAGAGTAAGAAAGGGGAAAAGTTTAGATCAGGTATACTAGTCAGCTTTCCCATTGCTGGACACAATACCAGACCCATTATCTAAAAGAAGAAAACTTTAATTTAGGTTTTTTGGTTGTTTTGTTTTGTTTTTGTTTTATTTATTTTTTTTTTGAGACAAGTTCCCACTATGTAGTACATGTTGGCCTTAAAGTCACTTATGTAGCCCAGGCAGGCCTCAAACTTTCAGTTATCCTCCTGTCTTAGACTCCCAAGTGCTGGGATTACAGGTCTGCAGCACCATGCCTGGATTTATCTGGTTCACAGTTTTAGGGGATTCAGTCCATGGTCATTTGGCTCCAAGGCAGACACATCATGGAGGAAGGGCTGGGCAGAGCAAAGTTGCTTAGTTCATGGCAGCAGGAAACAGAGCAGAGGAACAGTGTCAGAGAGGAAAGAGCAGGGGACCAGATACAGTCCCCAAAGTCACACCTGCGTCACCCACCCAGACACATCAGAAATATGTTCCACCAATCTCTTTGAGAGCTCCTAAGCCAATAAAGTTGACACAATCAAGCTTGACCATCCCCCCAGACAAGAGTGCACTCGTGGAGGATTCTGCTCTAGGGCTGTATCTCCCTGGGAACCCACTGAGACACTGTCAGTGATACCTCGGAATTATGGATGGGCAGGGAAATGAAGTATTCATCTTTTAGTTTCTAAACCTCCGTGGTTGAGACTTGCTTCTGGGGACACCAACCCCTCTGACACCCTAAATTCTAACCAAGTCCCTTTCAGTAGCCAGAGAACAACCCACATCAGACACAGAGCAACCCAAAGAGTTGTCGGTAGGTAAAGAACATTCTAGATACTAAGACCTCTTAGAGTACCACAGGAATACAGCTGGAGACTGTGCTGTGAGATGGAGTGACACCAGAGTTAGGTGTGAATTCAGGCTTCTTATAATGCTGATCTCTTAAAATGAACATAAGGACTCTGTAATGATGAGCTATTGTGTATAAACTCCAAACTCCTAGCATAGGACTCATCACACAGTAGGTGCTCAATAAACACTGGTTGTTTTTATCCTGAATTTTATGATCTTTAGTAACGTATTGCACAGTGCAACTCCCCACACCACGGCAATTCCTCACAGCATGGGACATAACTCCCTGTGCAATGGCAGGAGAGGACTCTCATCCACCTCACTGCAACAATTCCTAGCCCGTTTCTCAGGCATGGCACCTGTCCTGATTTTGTATACTGAATCCAGGCAGGCAGTTCTCCAAGAAACTCCAGCTACAGAGAAAGATGTGCAACACAGAAAATCCTCTCTCTGTCTCTCTCTATCTCTGCCTGTCTGTCTCTCTGTCTCTTCTTTCTTCTCTCTTCTCCTCTCTCTCTCCCTCCTTCCCTCCCTACCTCGTCTCTCTCGCCAAAATCCTTCAATAAATTCAAAGAAAAAATCATATATTGAAGTCAACAGGTCACAGATATTGATCCTTTATCTGAGGGATGTGCTGGTTTCCATCACCCTAAGGCTGAGACCCTCTCATGCTGCAGCCCTCTTGGGCAAGGGTGCCACTAGCACTGATCCCACTTGGCCCAGCCTAGTCCCAAACCTGAGACCCGCAGTGGCAAACCTATGGCACCCATGCTACAGCAGGCTGTTTGTTATCATTGAAAGCCCTAGAAGGCTCACCATCACTCTTCTCTGCACAGTGAAAAAGACAGACACTGTTCACAAATAGTTTGCTAAATAAAAGGAATTCTGCTCTAAGTTCTAGTAAATGTCTGTTGGGGTTTTTTTTGTTGTTGTTTTTTGTTTGTTTGTTTTGTTTTTTTATAATGAATGCTTAGCTTTTCACAGTCTGGTCTTTGTTTTTGCTTCTCTGTTTAAAAAATGTTTTGTGGTTTGGTTTGACTTGGTTTCGTTTCATTTCGTTTCATTTCATTTTGCTTTGTTGGCTTGTGTTTTGTCTTGTCTTGTTTTGTTTTGCTTTGTTGTTTTGTTTTGTTTTGTTTTTTTGAGAGAGAGTCTCACTATGTAGTCCAGGTTAGCCTCAAACTCAGGGTGATCCTCCTGCCTCAACTTCCCCAGTGCTGAGATTACAGGCATGCAGCATCACTCCTGGCCTAAAAAGATTTTTTAAAAAGAGCAAATAAACTCATATCCTCAGAGCTATTCTTCAATCAAACAATGTTTCCCTGTGTCTGGAGTCAGTTGCCACCCGCAGAGTGTTAAGAAAGCCCTGGTCTCTGTAGACCATGGGGAGATATGACCCTCAGGCCTCCTTGCATAGATGGCTAAATGGGCCTACACTATTCCTCCCAGTTCTGTGCTGACAAAGAAATATTTCAAAGAAGAATCAGAAAGGAGTGCCCCATGCTGTGTGAACCAAACTGTGTACATTTCAGAGGAGGCTTGATTGGAGAAGGAAGTCAACCAAAAAAAAGCAATTGTTATCCATGAACTTAGCTTAAGGTTCATGAGGTGCAGTTGGAGTCCATCACCTTCCAGTTGACGCTGGATACCCGAACAGCACACTTAGGTATAATTATCCAATTGAGGAAGACCGAGGTGATCCCGTCCCTTGTGTGGCCCTCAGCTTCACAAGAGGAAACGAATGGTCAACAAAAAAATCCACGTGAACTTCCCACCCCCTGCTGATGCGGCTGCGAGTCTGAATGGCAGGCAGAGTTGTAAGTGGTTGATGCCCTGCCCTGATGCTGCAGTGCCTAATGAATTGTTGTCTCCATAAACTTTTTATGTGTTGCACTGTAGAAAAGAACCAATTAAAAAGTTTTGCCAGTTTGAATCCCCTGCATAAAGTATCCTCGGCAAGCAAATAAATGTTTCTGATGCCTCTGGATGCTTGGTGAGCTAAAGCTATATTCAAATTGGCTCAATCATATCTCCGTACATGCCTGCGATGGTTTGCTCTCATGTTTATAGTAAGTATTTGTATATCATTAAACGAAAACAATTTTCTGAGCTTTCTTTCACCCCTCACACACGCCCACTTTGTAAAATAAAATTCCAGCACAAACTTGTAATTTGTTTTAGGTCTTTTTTATTATTATTCAATTTGTCTGTATCCCTAACTGATCCATTCTGACCTCCCCAGAATCTTGAAGAAATGCTCTGAGAGACAAAAATAAATAAATAAAATAAAAGCTGATAGTTGTGTTTCATGGAAGCCAAAGTTCTTCTTGCAAATTAAAATTACATTCCACTTTGCTGAACACCAAGAAAATCGGCTTTGGAAAATTACCTCGGCCCTAACGATGGAGCTGCCACTTACCAGGCAAGCCGGGCTCCTCTAATGCGCATCTGTGAGCAAACATGCTTGGCTCTGACTCACATCGGACTAAACAAAATCTCATTAATAGACTTGGCCTAAAGAAGCACTTGAAAAGACAACTAATCATGTTCCACATGATGGGAAATGTCCCACAAGATCAGAACGGAGGTGGATTTTTAGACAAGCACTTTCATCACAGGATGGCATCTTCTTCTAAAAATTAGTTTGGATTGTGTCGAGGCTGGTTCCAACTCTTTCCCGACTCTTGACTCATCATTGACAAGCCATTTTCACGATGAGGACAAGGAGGAAAAAGAAAGCAGAGAAGGTGGCAGCGTGTAAGCTGCAGAAGGAAGCGGGGGCCAGAGGTGTTTTACCTACAGCAGATGGCATAGGCATAGATGGGGGTCATCTTGTAAAACTGTAACAAAATTCAGAAATTCTTATCATCTCGTGATGGCACACCCGGTGATGTGGTAGCACAACCCACTACGCCTGTGTTTGTACTGATGCTGATGTAGATAAGCCTATGCTTCCACTTTTATATGCAATTGAGTACTACGCTGCCATCAAGAAGGATAAATTTGAGTCATTTTTAAGAAAATTGATGTACCTTGAGACCATAATGTTAAGTGAAATCAATCAGATGCATGAACTTAAATATTGTATGAATTTTTTCATATGGGAAACACAAGTGATAAATAAAGCAAAACAAAACATAAAAATAATAAGAAACAGGAAGATAGATCTTTCGCAAATGGGAAGGAAAAAAGGAGTGTAAAAAAATTTGAAATATGTTATCCACATGTAACCAACTCCACACAACAAAGGTAACCCTTACGTTCCACAAACATGTACTAATAAAAATTTTAAAATAAAATGAAAAACTAAAAAAGGGCCAAAGATGTAGCTCAAGGCAAAAACCCTGGATTCAAGCCCCAGTACAACAAAAGGAAAAGGAAATAACACCTACTGTGCTGCCAATCATATGAAAGTTTATCTTATACAATTCTGTATAAGTACATAATCATAACTTTCTAACATAATTTCTTTATATTTATAAAAAAGTACTGTAAAATGGTCTGCCATATCACAGTGGCAACTTCTTTATGCATCTCCATGTCTACTGTGTCTCTTGCATGTGCTTACCTTCATTAGGAAAATGAGAGCAATAGGCTGTATGAGTATACACCATATAGCTCAGGTATACATTAGATTACACCATCTAGGTGGACGTGCGTGTACTCTACGATGTTCACACAATGGCCAAACTGCATAACAATGTGTGTCTCAACATTATGCAACACTAGAGTGCATTAGAAAGATCTCTCTCAAGGTAGTCTGGGGGAAAGATTTGAGAATTTGAGAGCTGGAGAATGCAGTCAGAGGGAATTCAAAGAAAGACAGGGTGCCCATCACAGTATCACCACACACTTCACAAGATGGTGTATTTAGCATTCTTTGAAAGAGGTTGATGGCAAGACATTCAACACAGGTCACCAAAAATGAACATGATGAGAAGGCCAACTGGCTAAATTAAGGTTCTCTGAAGGTGCAGCTTAAATCTAAAAATAAATCTCAGAATTTAGACTATTGGTGTAAAGAACATTTTATTTCTTAAATCATTTTTTTGAAAGCTCTGGACAGCTGAGTCCAAAATTATGCTCCCTGAATGCACCCCCAGCACACACAGACATCCTGTAGCTAATTAAGGATGCACAAGTTTTAGCCTCAGTGCTATGCTGTTTCCAACAGGTCTAATCTTCATGGTCATTTTTGGCTGTAACTCAGTGCTCCTCAACATGTGCTCCTTAAAATGTGATTTCTGGATTTCCTCCTTTCAGAAACCTGACTTTCCAGGTATTGTCTTGCCATTCTCTGACCTGAGCTCTTCGAAACCCAATAGGTTACACTTGCTCTTCTGAATCATGTTCAGTAAGAAAAAGCAAGAAAAAATATTACATAAGGAAAGCTTAAGACCTTCCATGGCAGTTCAACCTACGTATTATATTGATGGCCTTTATTGCTGAGATTATATTACTGGCCTGTCCGGAAACAAATACACAGGGCTTGGGTGATGTGCATACAGTGGCTATGTAGAAACAGAAGCACTTCATAAGCAATAGAGTAGGAACTGCAATCCAGGTTGCCCTAACGCTAAATGCCTGAGATATTCCAACAGACTATTCTGCCATTTTGGAAATGATACTCTTTCTTAACTCAGTTTTGGCTTCCATTCAGGCATACAACCAAATTTCATCAACACTATAATGTCAGCAAAGAATGGCTTCAAATTGCCAGCTGCATTCCCAAACCCAAATTCCTCCCATTTGGGAACATAAACAAGATTCTTGGTGTTCGTATTTTTTCAGGGTTTTTCCCCAGAGGTCTTTCTGTATTGCTAGGTAATAAATCAATTTCTACACCACTTTCTTATTTAAAGAGTTGGGCTTTGTGTGTGTGATGCCAGTTAAATATTCCATCTCCTTATAACTAAATATAAAAACCAATAAATGGAGGTATGAATTTTCACAATTTCACATGAGAATGCATCTGCCTTTGGTTTCATCAATTTATATGTGGTTATAGCTTATCATAAATAGCTTTTGAGCTGTCAGAATGATACTTTCCTTCACACACTTCCCAAACAAAAAATTCACACAGAGCTACCTATACTACCAAGAAGCATGAAAAATATAGGTTTCCTGACAAGGAAGAAAACATGATAATTGATGACTGAGATAGGCTGCCCTTCTCCGGAGGTTTTTAATTACCACCTTTCATTTACATAACACTTGAAGCTTTTCCAAAAGCTTTCAGGTACATTATTGCATTTGTTCTTCAACTCAACCCTGCAAGAAGAGAAAGCAAGTATTACAATCATCACTTTCAGGAATAAGCCACTGAGACTGGGAGGGGTGTAGCGAGCTGACAAGGTCACACAGCTTGTTAGGGCTGGAGCTGGAGCTCAAATCAGGATGCCCTCCTCCCATAGAGGCAGCTAGAAAGGCCCGGGTCTGGCTCCTCTGAGAGGCCAAAGCAGGACTGCTGATGGCAAAATTAGTGTTTTAATTTGTAGTGTGAGCATTTGTCATCTTTCCACTGGACACATCAAAAAACTATTTGTTTTGCTGGGAAAAGGTAGGGTTTGGGGGTCTTCCTTCAAGAAAAGTCTGTTGGCTTTGGAGTCAAACAGTCTTGAAATCAACTCAATTATGAGCTAGCTAGGAGAGCTGGGACTTCATTTGCCTTAGCTATAAAGGAAAAAAAAGAAAAAGAAAGAAATAGATGATAATAGTACCTGCCTCGTGGAGATGCAGGGAACACTGTAAAGAATGATGCGTGTAAAACACTTTAGCAGCGTGCCTGGCACATAGTAAGACCTCAGTTAATGATCACTGCTGTATGTGGGGTTTTACTCTCGTTGTCATCACCATCGCCATCATCATCAGCCACATCATCATCATTACAGATTGTGAGGAGGGTAATTCTACACTCAGCGGGTAGCAAGCACCACGTACTGCCAACCTGTCATCTGGGGCTTCTGCTGGCCAACGCTTTTCTGGCCCTGACTCAAATAATGAGATTTGCAATTCCATTGACTGGGTGTGCTAATTAGAAGCTTTTTAAAGATTTCTCCTGTCCACTAAGGCCACTAAATAATCTCCACTTGGGTCAAGCTCTGTAATCGCCCTGTTGCCTCTTTGATTGCATAAGTCAGCAACTGCAGTCACGGTGGAAAGTTTATGAGGAACGGGACAAAGAGCTGAAACCAAGCTTGTCTATGAGTTCAGTGCTTTCTTTATACCCTAAACTCTACTTTTATCTCCATCATAATTAAATAATAGGCCATTTTCTTAACTAGCATCCTGCTCATTTTTAAATACACCTTTTATTAGATGGGAGAGCTTATAAAATATTCATCAATCCAAGTTACTGTAGTTTCTTTATTTTTCTTTTCTTTTTATTTATTTATTTTTTCTGCTGACCTAACCTCAGAGCTGCTCTAGTGGGAATTAGACTTTTTTTTTTTTTTTTTTTTTTTTTTTTGTAAATTGGTGAAACTGCAATTGCTAGATTTCTTAAGGACCAGGAAAAAAGTAATTCTGTAGGGTTAATAAGGCCAATGTACATTCTTATTCCAAAAAGAATACACAAAACTGGGCCAGAGATGCTATTCAGTGGGGATAATTGATACTAGCACCATGTTCTGCCTAAGCTCACTGCGTATTGAATGGGTGCACACATTCTTTGAATCCCTGTCAAGAATACCTTGTGTGTCTCTCCTGTCTTACTCTGAATTAAGGAAGACTTTTGGGGACTCTGTGAACTGTATGCTTCTTGCAGTGTTAATCAGTGAAAGCAGACATCTGATTGCACTTTTGAAAAGAATAAGAAAGAGCATGTGGATTCCCAGATTTTGCTTTTAAAAGCAGGAAAACTTAGTAACTGTTCTTTATCTTTCCTGTGCTCAACTTTTGCATATTTTCCTGTGCTCCTTTCCTTTGTATCGTTTTCTCTTTACTTTCTTTCTCTTAATTAAAACAGTTCAAGTTCCAGGTTATTGATCTGACTGAAAATGTCAGTGTTCTTTTGTGATCATTATGAAGCAAGAGCACCCAGTACCCTCCCTATATGCTGTCTTACCTCAGAACCCCGGTTCTGAAGTAAACCTTGCTTCAGACATTCAAAGGCACTTTTGGTAAGAATGCTCCATAAAACTCAAAATATCCTGGAACACTCAACTTCATCAAATCAGTTCCTGGCTCCACCATGGTAAAATGACAGCCAAGCGCCCTCTCAGGTGTCTGTATCTCAACCAGGATGTGAGCCCAAGTCTAGTGCCTTATTTTAATAAGGCTTTTAAAAAACAGCTTAGTCTTTACATCACAGAGAGAAAGGCACTTTGAAGAACTCAGAGGAGCTTGAAACTCC
The DNA here is from genome assembly GCA_004027455.1 of Hydrochoerus hydrochaeris. Taxonomy (NCBI): domain Eukaryota; kingdom Metazoa; phylum Chordata; class Mammalia; order Rodentia; family Hydrochaeridae; genus Hydrochoerus; species Hydrochoerus hydrochaeris. Next base: position 165,440 of record PVLA01004173.1, on the reverse strand, counting down.
CCTTTATGTTAACAAGGTTCACAGCAACATTTCTCACAAAGAAATGTGCTTCCTGCCCACGCCAACCCTAATCTCATGATAATTAAATTTATGCTATTGATTATTAAGAAAACTGAACCATGTAAAATGAAAATGTAATATGGTGTTATCCTAATGGTAAAGTTGTCTATTTCTAATTTATAAACCTCAGAGGGATATCCCTATGAAGTGCTTGAAATTTTTCTATCTCTGAAGTTACCTTAGCAACAAGATAGGGTCATTACATGATATTTCCACTCACAAACTTCCCATCTGACTAGAATGTTTATCTTAAATTCTAGAGAAAATAAATGTGGTGCTTTCTTGGGAAACCTTGGCTTTCTCTTTTCAGCCTTCTGTTCTAATGTTCTTTTCTTTCCTTCTCCTCTTTAGTTCCTGCAGAAATGGAGAATCCATCTCAGTGGTTTCCACTTGGCAAGCTACACACTCTAGGAGAAACTTGGACTTATTACAAGAGATTGCCATAGTCTTTCCAAGAATTAGCTAAATTTTGTCACCATAGGTAAACTAAAGTGCCCGAGACTACAATAATTAGGCCCTCCAGTTTTCTGGGTGAGCCAGAGAAGATAACCCCACTTCTAAATAAATCCCAGAACTGAGGATCCCTCATTCTCCATAAAACCTCTGATCTTGACACAATCCAGGCTGTGATGTCTTAAGACACTACCCAGGACCCACAACTGTTAGTCTTGATGTGGAAGAGGAAATTCCACCACTCGGTGCATGAGCTGCCCAAGAAGAGAGATCTGACTGGAAACAGTAGTGGGACAGTGACATGGATGATAAATGACAGTGGCTTCTTTTTGCACCGTACTCAATACAGGTGCTTCTCCTCACCCCTCTTTAAGTTTGGGCCTTAACCATTCACATGTGTCCGAGTTAGACCCAACAGGACCCATAGCATAGAGAAAACAGCATTTACTACACATTTTTTTCACGTTTTAAAATTTCTGAATTATTGATGTGCCTATAAAGCAACACCTACATGGACTACAGCATTCCTTTCTTTTATAAAGTGCTGCTATTAAATCAAGGAGTACCTCATAATCTTTGTTGTCTTAAAAATCACTAAAATCAGACCTTCCTCTGGCTAACTTCAGCACCCTCTGGATCAACCCCAAAAGATTTGTTTGCCTGTAGGATTTTTATGCCCTCCACAGTTCCGTGGGGAAGCTGCTCCAGTTGTCTGTAAAGTCAACCTCACTTTTGGACTCTGTGGCCAACCAGGTCCCTGCAGCCTCCCACATCGCACCCAATACAGGGCCGGCTGGACTCCAGTTCCAGTAACTAAGCTCTGGCCTCGTGCTCCTTAGCAGTGTCCTCCCAGCACCACTGGTCGGTGGCTCCTGCAAGTCAGTAAACTCACCTCATCTGTGCTGAATGTCTAACAGTTCTCATAGGTTCTACAGACATGGAAACAAACAGGCATGGAAAGAAGGGGAACTTCGTTGACCTTCTTTCCACTTCATTTTTAATATTTTCCCTTGGTTTTATTTTAAGTGATATCAGGGTGTATTAAAATTTCGTCAGCACTTATGACTTCTTAAAAGTGCAAGTCTCACTGCTGTCTTTTGCCTATTGCCAGAGCTTCATGACACTGCAGCTACCTACATTGCAGCTACCTACATCCTGAGCATGCCGCCCTGGCTGACCGCTTGCTCAGGCTTCTCCTGCTTGCCTGTGATGAGCACTGCACCAGCATTCACTTTGCCTTACTGGACTCTGGGATCCACACTACATTCTGCCTTATGCAGCCTTGGTGTTTGTTTGCTGTTTTACAAGTATGCTGAGAGCAATCGTTTTTGTGAGGCCAAGAGCATAGGTGTAATGTCACAAGGATGGGATCACCCTTGGGTAGATAACTTCGTTCTTCTGTGCAACGAAAATAATGGTAACATCTTCCACTAGCATTAGAGAGCTAGCATTAGGGAAAAATGTGTGTGAGGTCTGAGCACAGTATAATGCCAAATAGTCTATTGTTGATAGAAGTTACTAACTATAAATATTAGATGATTAGTCCAAACACAGAGAGAAGTGGGTGACAAACTCTGAGTCACTAACTGCCCTTCTTCATTTTCAGGCTGACCCAATCATGTTGATCTGTTACCCAAAGTAGGAAGCTCTCAGAGCCCTACAGCTCTCTGATCACTATCACGCAACCCAGATTTTGGAGGGATGAGCTCCAGGTTTTGCTTCTTTTTTCAGGAGAAATATTATCATCTGAGATAGCGAATTAACTTACTTCATAGTGGCCATACTGAGGGAGAAATCAGACCCACAGGAGAAAAAGAAAGTGGCTTGTGTTGATCAGCCTTCAGTTAGTGTAATGATACATGTGAGATGAAGAGAAAAGTTTCATTTTGGCTCACGGTTTTGGAAAATCTAGTCCATTACCAGTTGGCCTTGTTGCTTCAGGTCTGCAAAGAGACAGCACATTTCAGGGAGGAACTTTATGGCTAGAAAGCAAAGAAGAGAAGAAGAGGCCAGAGTCCCACTGCCCGCTTTGGGGCATGTCCCCAAGTGACCTAAGGACCTCCTGTTAGCCCCAGCTCTGAAAGACAGCCCCACTTCTCAACTGAGCCATTAGGGCTTTCAAGGGATGTTCAAGATCCAAACTATGGCATGGATCAAGAAAACTGAACAAGTCTAGTCATCTACGCTATGGACAAGTTTATCCCGTGGTGCAGTAATAAGAAGGTAGAAATTCAACTATGATGTTTAAACATTGGCATTTGGGGGGTAATTAGGAACAGATAAAGTTATTAAGATGGGCCCCATATTCAAATACTGGTAGCTTTATCAGAGGAGAAAGCCTATACACACACATATTCCCTGTCTCACCACCTCATACCCTTCACCTCCTTGGGATTTTGCCAGCAAATGGGCCACTACCAGATACAGCCCACTGCCATGAGCCCAAATAAACTTCTTTCCTTTATAACTTACCTAGGCTGTGGTATCATGTCTTAGCAATGGAAAAAGGACTAATGCAGTCTCCCATCTCTCAAAGTGTTCAAGTTAGGCCAGATACTATTGAAGAATTAAGAACTGACTGCCTTATAATCAAGCTTCTTTCCAACACTGAGAGTCTAACACTCAGGAGGCAGGCAGCCTCTCAGAGGTCATGCATTCATTCAGCATTAGCTATCAAAGAACACATGACTCCAAGCGGTGTTTTGGTCTTGAGAAATCCAAAGCACTTTTTTTTTAATCCACTGTAAGTGGTTTTTGTCTCAAATGCCAGAAATTAAACTGTGATTTGTATAGCATTACCAAGCAACAGTGCCTTCCTCTGGATGGCCAAAGAATTAAAAACCCAGTAAGTTCATTGTTCATTCATTCATTTCTGCAGTGTTTGACAAAAAGTTTAATTTATCAACTGCAACTCTTTTCTGCACTAACATTATTTTAAGACTTTCCATCATTTTCTCAGTCAGATATGCTGCACAAAACTTGATTCTTTGGGTGGATAAAGACAGACTCTATAGTAAACAGCTTAACAAGGGGATTGTGTATTTTTACATTGCATAGCAGAAAATATAAAAGAAAATTGGTACTTATGAGAGAGGAGAGAAACAGTTAAACTTAATCCTACCTGAGTCTTTCTTCTTTGTGAATGAGCTGACAAGGTTTTTCGTTTAGTCCATTATGTTATAAATAGTGCTTCCACAAGAGGACAAGAAAGAGTTTTCAGCACATTCACCAAAAATAAAGACTTTACAGCTAAAGGATTTACACTGCAGCTCATTTTTGCTGCAAGATGGTGGCAATATTAATTTGCAATATTGTCAGATCTCTAATTTCATCGTTTTCTTTTTGAAAGAATCTATTTGTGGCAGAAGCTGTCCTGTCCCCCAGTGTGCCTCCCCTTTCATTCAAAAGCACTGGAATTTCTGGGCTTTGTCTCCATCCTCAGCCACTGAGAACAAACCTCAATGTCCGGCTTTCCTCAAGCCAGTCGTGGGCATGAGACGAAGTCTGTCTGAGGGGATGTGGGAGGAAATGATACGTTCAACTTCAGCGTGTGCCTTGAAAGAAAAGTCCATGCCCACCCCTTGCCTGTCTCTTTTGCCACAGGCTAGGACAATGGCAGCTCAGGCAGCCATGGTGGGCTACAAGATGCAATCAAGAGTGAGGGGAACAAGCGTGAAACCAAAGTCTCTCGTGACCTGTGAGCCTTTCCCTGATCTATTTGCATGGGCTCTCTCTCACCTCAGACCTTACCCCTCTCTCTCCTCTCTGCTTCATCTGTGCTGGCCTCTTTGTGGCTCAACAACCCAGACACACTTTGGCCGCAGGGCTTTTGTACCTGCTGGATACTCTTTCCCCACATAGTCACCTGGCCCACCCCTGCACTTTCCCACACATCTTTATTCAAAAACATTCACGTGGCACACAGTGACATTTTGGTGGACAACAGACTACATATATAACAGTGGGCTTCTAAGTTTGTAATAGAAGCAGAAAACTTCCAGGGACATCATAGCTCCACTCCTAGGGACTCATGTGTTTGTGGTGATGCTGGCATACACAAATCTGTACCACTGGTTTTATCAAAGAATAGAACATAGGATCCCATATAGTATATAACAGTTGAAATTGATGAATAGGGAAGAAGTCAAGATGGCTGATCAGTGAGCAGCAAAATACAGAGCCCCCCAGGAGAAACAATTCATACGCCAGAACAAAACATCCTGGAGAGACCCAGACAGAGGGAGATGGATCCTCTTGACACAGGAAGAAATTAAAACATAAAAAAACTCGTCAAACACATCGGGACTACAACTGGAACAGCTAAAAATTACAGGACACAGTGTTTTCACTGTGACCTGCCACATTTGCGCCAGGCTGAATTTGCGGCCAGCTTGAATCCGTGCCAGCTGGCAGAGCAGCCCAAACTCATTCCTGCCACCACTCACAGGAGCCACAGCAGCACTTTAGTTGGGGGTTGGTGAGCCCAGCAGAGAGCGAAGCCAGCGAAGGGACCTTCATTAATCCACGGTCGGTGCTGGGAATGAGACCCCCCCCCTCACAGGAAGGGCACGACCAAATGGGTGACATGTTGGAATCCGGGAAGGAGGAGCCTGAACTGGAAGCAACAGTGACTTCAGTTGGTTGCTCCCTCCCAAGAGCAGATTCATGGGATTTGCTTAGACTAGGCCACGCCCCTGGTTGGGACCCAATGAGCTATCCCAAATCGATTCCCTGCACCTAGAACACACTAACTGGGTGAAGGCCCCTGAAGTTTGGCTGGCCCGGTGGAGAAGGGCAGGCAGGAGAGGGCAGAGATCCCTCGCCAGTGTGCTTCGGAGGAACTGAGGCCAACAGGGAAGGGGGCTGGGACCTGCACTGTACACCCATGTGGAGAAAGCCAGGACCATGACAGAAGAGAGAGGCAAGAGGAGGACCCCAGCCCAGAACCCTGACAGCACTGATCCAGAAGAGGGAAAAACAAGGGAGACTGAGAGCGGCAAATATGCAACATCAGACATGGCTTCAATGGACATTAAGAGATATCTTTGGGACCTTGTAGACGAGCTCAAAACTGAAATATTAAATCAGGTAAAACAAGATATGAGTACAGTAATAAAAGAAATGCTCTCAGAAAGCATCTCTCAAGATGATACAGATGGAAGAAGGGAGGAACACAAAAAAAGGAGAGAAACATTCGATAAAGAATATAAAGAAAATACAGAATACATGAAGCAGATTCAAAGAGACTACCAGGAAATTAAAACCTCCATTGAAAGCTGGCAAAACTCCTTAAAAGAAACTAAGGATAGACTATCAAAACTTGAAGACAAGTTTGAAATGTGTGATCATGAAAGGAAAGATCTCTTAAAAATAACAAGGAAACAGGCAGTAACAATACAAAGGCTAGAAGATGACAAGAGAATCTACAATTTAAGAATAAGAAACATGAACGAAGAAGCAGGAATACAAACAGGTGAATTACAAAGGCTATTCAAGGAAATAATTAAGGAAAACTTCCCAAGCATGGGAAAAGAAAATGACATTCTGTTATATGAGGCATACACAACTCCAGCCACCTACAACCAAAACAGATCTACATCCAGACATATAATAATCAAGATACCAGAAATTCAATATAAAAACAGAACATTAAAAGCCATCAGAGAAAAGAAACAGATTACCTATAAAGTTAAGCCCATCAGGATCGTGGCTGACTTCTCGACACAGACCATCAGATCAAGAAGAGCTTAGAGTGAAGTATTCCAAGCCCTGAAAGAAAATAACCTCCAGCCCAGATTGGTGTACCCTGCAAAACTGTCATTGGAAGTTAATGGAGAAATAAGATGCTTCCATGACAAAGAGGAACAGGGGGAGTTTGTGACCACCAATTCAACCCTACAGAGAATACTGAAGGACATTCCAGAGAGAGAGAAAAAAAAATACCAGGATTTTAGGAACAGTGGCAGAAAGGTCTCAATGAGTGGAGCAGGCAGTAAAATGAAGGAGAAAAGTAGACAAACAAAGGCAGAAAAATAGCATAGCAGAAATGAGGCAGAGAAGGATGGCTAGAATCTCTAACAAAGATGGCCTTGATACACTATATTGTTAATAGTGCACCAGGATTTAAAGCCCACATTACTCACATTACCCTGCTTAGATGCATTATATTCTATTCCAGTCATTCTACCTGTTCTAGATGTGAGGGCACAGACAGTAATCCCAAAAATAACAGGATATAGTATGGTAATCATCCTTAATTTCCTATTAACTTAATCTAAAGTTCTGTAAAACCTACACTGTTTTACCATGACTGATCGTAATCAAATCTGGTTTGTTAGGTCATTGTTTTGTATTGACACATTTTATTCAAAGCTGTTATGATTGATAGCATCAAGTCTGAGAGTATAGGCAACTGCACTTAAGATGACAAGATTCACTAGAATATCCACTCTGGTTTGATTATTACCTGCCTTTGAAGTTTTATACTGTCTACAATGTTTTATTTTTACTAATAATGTTATGTACTGCTATATTCAATTACACTGCTATATTCAATTATGCCTGATGATATAGACAATTCTATTGAAGATAATAAGAAACAACATAGTAATCATTGTAGATCACCTTGTACTGTGGTTTTACATGACTTTTTGGTTTCATGTTTTTATAGGAATTTGTTTGTTTTGTGTTGCTAAGTTTTGTTTTTCCCTCTAATACAGAAAGGATAGAATACATGTAGAGACTCATGCATGTGTAGGTGTTTACACTCATTGTTTGAATATCTACTTTGTATGTTTTAATTTTGTAACTTGAACAACTATTTGTAAGAGGACAACATGTAGTTTATCAACTAGTGATTTTTTATTGTTTCTCTTTTTTTTGAAATTCTGTATTATCTCTACCCTTTACATGCCATTGTTTCTCTTTAAATAAAAAAAGTAATTGATGAGTAATGACTATCGCTTTTATCATTGCTTTGGAGTGTGCTCCTACTTACACAAGAAGAGTAAATAAAATGGTACATGTGTGACACTTGCAGCAGTCCCATTCCTCTCTTCCTACCTTATCCCTTAACTGAGTCAAGAGACATCAAGGGATTGCACTATGCCAGCTAAGACTGCGGAAGTAGACTCCACGTTACAACTAAGTTATCTAATGAGACACCATGGGAACACATCCCCAGGGCTACCAACACACACACACGTGTCCCGCCATCCCAGAGAGGTGCTCCCTTGAGCACCTATCTAACCTCCCACAGCACCCACCTCTCAACTCCTCCTATCCCCATCTTCATTTTCCCTGCAGCATGTAATCACTGTATAACACATTAGAAATGTACTTTTATCACATTTTTCCATTACCTGGCTCCCACCGGAAGATTCACATCCATAGGGCAGGGATTTATTCTGCTTCATTCACTACTATGATTGTAAGGCCTGGAATACAGCCAGTGCTCAATAAAGGTGTAATGAATGAAAGAGGAAAGAACCCAGATGCCTGGTCCGCTGAAACAACCCTAGCTTACAAAGAAACAAGATACTCTTTTAAGTTTGTCGTTTGTCACTGCGTTCTCCTTTGTCACAGCAGTCGACCCTGTACTTCACTAATCAAAATCCTGTACTTTTCTCTTTCAGCAGGAGTGACACGATTTCCTGCTATGGCATTGTACTGGACTTCCAGGTTCTCCTGTGAGGAAGGAAGGGAACTAGTGAGCTCAGACAAGGTCCCTGCCTCCATGCCCCTGTTCCCACCTCAGCAAAGAAGATAGTCATCACCTACCTGCACCTGCAAATAGAAGGAGCAAGCGAGATGCTGGCGAGGGGGCACTGTGAAGTGATAATAAGACCTGACACACAGTGGGTACCTTGAGGAAAAGACTCTCGTGGAGGGCTGATCTTTGAAGAATAAGGAGGCCTGAACCAGGGAGAGAAGAGAGGAAAGAATCTTCCAGGCATGGGAGTTTGGTGCTGTCTGGAGGGGCCAGTGAGTGAGAACTGAGGAGTTTGACTTTTTCTGACAAACAGCATGAGCCCAAGAAGTGTTTGAAGCAGGAGGGTAATAAGAGGGCCATCTACCTCCTGGCTTTTGGAAACCTCCCTGGAACCCAGGTGCCTCTGTCAACAGCAATGCATCCCCCCCACCATGAGGTAAGACTCCCAAATAGGAAACCTGGTTCCATTTAAACTCTTGTATTCATTGCCTCACAAATGAGTTGCAAGAACTTACCCTGGAGACAACGGAATGCGAATGCAAACGACATGGAATTGTAATAACATAAACATTATGAAACAATGCAAACCAGTTGGGCCTCCCGTGGAGAAATGCTCCCCAAACTCCTTTCCGAATTATCTTTATGGAAATTTCATAAAAATTTGCCATTAGTAAAACTGAGTAGCAATTATTTCTTTCTTTGGTTCATCAGTTGTGGGAGAAAAATTAATTGTGTTCTCCTTCTCTTTCTGGAGTTCATCAGATGGTGATGAGGCGACAGGAATTGACAGGTTGGGGGCTCTGTGGAAGAAAAGGAGGCAGGAGAATTCTGGACACCTGTCACAGATGGGGCTGCAGAGGTGGAGCTGTTGAAAGTGGTCTCCACAGGTGTGACCCGACTAACAAGTGTGCTCAGAAAGCCTAAGTCATTACAGTCTGTTGACATAACATTTGCAAGCTTCGCGGGGGCCATCATTGTAAATCAGATTTAATATTGATCAGGCTACTCACAGTCAAGACTTAGTCAAAACTGGCTCTTAAGATTCTACTTTCTAATTAATATAGAAGAACAGAAATCCAGGGCTGTCTGGCTGAACCAGCAGGGCATAACCATTTCCCTGGTCCCTGAGGGTGACAGGGAGGTGACAGCAATCCCCACTGTCTTTCTATTTTCTCCCCCAGGTTGCTGTGTTGTGCAGCAGCAAAAGAGACAGGGAAGGTGAGAGGTGAGCGCTGGGGAAGGGAAGGGAGGGATTCAGAGTGCTGAAGGCTCTGTTTCTCTCCCAGTTCTCGCTGCGGAAAGCTCTTTTCAAAAGAAATTTGGTTTGCTTTGCTTTCAGGCTGGCTTTTTAAAAAAATCAGCAAAGTGTGGTAGTTCATTTGGAATTAGGCTTTTGGAGATGTTACCAGTGAAACTTCCACTCCTGCTGAATTAGACTGACCCTCTGGGCAGCATGGTGGACAGGCACGGGGTCCTATCCTGTTAGGCATCAGGCAACACCCAGAGACCGAGGCTGTGGCCAAGATCAGATTTTATTCACCTACACACAGGTGGGCTGACACTGGAGTGATACCAGCAGCGATCTGGAGAGGAGGCTAAGTACATAATAGAGTTTAGAGTTGGGGTCGCAGCCTCAAAGGATCCGAATGAAATGTTTGAAGTCAGAATTACACAGACAACCAGCGCATATGTGTAGGCAGAACTGGTGCGGGAATGACTTTAGGTCCCGTCCTAAACATCTGTACAGCCAGCCCTTCCTTCTTGTCTGTGGAGAGCAGACCACTGTCAGTAGCGGGGAGTCTACTGCCTGTAGCAGGCAGCCCAGGTCTCTTTCAGGTCACTCTCAGGCCATGCCTGTCATTTCCCTGCCGTTGGCTATCAGTGCTCACAGACCTTGGGCAAACAACTTGGTGTCTGGGGACTTGAGTCTCCTCTTCTACAAATCGGAAAGCACAATACTGCCTACTTCCGGGCACTGCTATAAAGAGTAAGTAGAATGATCACTCATTATACATTCAGCAAATATCAGATAAAATTATCAGCATCATATGTTTATTATTACTACTGCATGATACTCTTTGTCCTATTATACCACTAATAATAATGATAAAAGTGTGGCATCTAAAGTTGTACTTCCTCTTTTTTGGGGAGTTTGGGATTGAAATCAGGGCCTTGTGCATGCTGAGTACACACTCTCACTGAACTACAGCCCCAGCCCTAATTTCTTACTTTAAAAACATTAACTGCCCAGGAGAATTCCAGTGCAAATACCAGACAGAGGCTCCCAGGCATCTGTTTTTTAGACGTCTGCACCTCTCAAGCACCTTCCACCTTAATTTGCAGGTTTTAAGCATCAGATTTCCTTTTTGCATCCCTTCCCTGTGAGTTTTACTTAGACCTGATACTTCTTGGTACTTCCCATGACCTTTCATGGACTTGTCAAGCAGAAAATGGGCTAGAATCAGGGACCATGTCTTTTGGAGCTCTAATGCCCACGGAAGTAGGCCCAGAACTAGTGTGAGACACATGAGGCTCACGGGGCATAGAATCCAGGAATGCAATCACCCTTGAGAGCACGATCTCTGCATTTTGATCACCCCAAAATGAGCAGCTCCTTAAATTGTGTGTCCTATAAGCTCCACTGTCTTCACCTGGCCTGGCCCTGCTTAGAATAGATGCTTCCCCAAGAATAAATGAATCAAGAAGAAAAGAACCCCAAAACTGTTCTCTTAGTCAAGCCCCCAACACTTCTGCTACCTTTGCTGACCTGGACATATGTGGGAAGGGAAAATTTTTGAAACCAGTAAGATTTTAAGAATCTCCTTTTCCAGCGATCAATGTCAATAAATAGCTATTTTTTAAAATCTAAACAGTGGTCCCAGATTTATCCTCCTGCAAGGAATTCTTCCTCTAGGCTTTATGGTATTATTGGTCTTCAGAATTAATTGCAAAACTCAGATTCAACCAGAAACATCTGTTGTCCTTAAATAAAAGACTTAAGCAGGGAACTGGAAGAAACAGGTTCCAGCATTCAACTTCCTATTTATTAACTTACTTCCTCTTGCTCCTTGTAACGATTTCCAGGAAATATCAATCAGGCCTATGTTCCTGTGGGATTTGACTCTCATCTCACAGATATATATATATATATATATATATATATATATATATATTCTTTTTCTCTTGACTGTAAACTCTCATTTAATCCCAGCCTCTTCCTTCAACCGCAGGATCTTCTAAAGACCTCCTGGTTCCCATTTCAGTGGACTTACCCACAGTGTGACACCAAAATTCAACTATGAAATTCAACTATGAAAATTCAACTATGAAATTGTTTAGGAACTAAGGCCATCCATTAAAATGGTTTACTATTTTTTCATAAGTACCATGTATGTTGAAAATATACAAAAAAGCATCTAGACAATGTGATATAGTGTAGATTTAAAGTGTCTCACACAGGCTGCCTGTGTCACAAGGAGGGGCTTTTGGAAGACGGTTGACTCATGAGGAACAGTGATGAGATTGTAATTTGGTGACATTATGAGGAGCTGATGCAAACAGGAGAGGGCCAGTTGAAAGGGGTGGGTCACCGAGAGTGTGACCTCAGGGACTGTATCTGGTCTCCTGCCCCTTCCTCTCTGCCTCTTTCCCTGTCTCTCTCTGTTTCCTGGCTGCCATGAGGTGAGCAGATTTGCTCTGCCATACCCTTCCACCATGACTTTTTGCCTTACCTCAGGCCCATAGCTATGAACCAGCCAACCTTGTACCAAAATCCCTGAATCTCTGAACCAAAGTAAACCTTTCCTCCTTAAATTGTTTATGTCACAGGAATGAAAGACTAACACATTAATAAACTACAAGAATCTCAACCAATTTTTGTACATCTATTGTATGCCAAACTTTATTTCACTTTATCTATTAATTAACAAAATTTTCCCTCCCACAATATCTGCTATATGAAGTAGGTTCATTTTTGCATTATCTTATTTACATTTGAAAGCATATATTGCAATATTACTCTGGCTATTGATGCACTGAGGAGCCCTAGACCCAGCTTAGTTAAGCACTGCAGTGAATATCTGTTGCTTTTAACTACCCACCACCTAGTCCCTCAATTCTAGAAGCACCATCCCAGTTTTCCTTCCCAAACCACCTCTCTGAGTCCACCTGCATGGGATAGAGCTGGCCTTGCTGTGGTTTCTGAGGTGGCTATGGCTCCTGGGTCTATCCGAATGGCATGTCTTCTTAGTCCCTGCATTTGCTCAAGGGTGGACACATAGCTGACCAAAGCAGTAGTAACCACTAGCTGGAATAAGAAGATATATTTTTTTTACCTAGGATGTCTGTGAGCTGGGAGTTGCTGGGTGGCCACTTTGCATTCAGGCAGGAAAACGCTGCCTACCATAAGCAAGCCTGGAGCTGGAAGAGAAGATTCAACAACACATGTGTGCATTTATGTACACTTTTGGAGCCACAATTTGGGCTATTATAAAGCAAATTATTTTTTACATATGCTAATGTATGAAGACAGTGGTCCACAACAGCCACTGAAACGGTGACTTAAGTCAAGTGGAAAGAAATGACTCCCACGCTAACCCAACACCTCAACTCAAACCAGTTCTGCCACCATCTCACAGGCAGATCACCCAGGCACGCACCCACTCAGTCAGCCCTTATGGAGCCTCAGATGGGCTGCGATGATCCCTCCTGATGGGCCTAACTTTCAGATAGAAACTATGTTTTTCAGCCTCCAGTTAAACACTAGAGTGGCAAGAGCAAAAACCCAAGGGCAGGAGCAGTGTTTTTTGCACTCCAGCATGGCTGGGATCAGGGGAGCTGCACCTTTGCACCAAGGAGCTGGGAGGCTGATGAAAGCTAAATGGAGCCAGGTACCAGCCCACTGAGCCAGGGGAAATAGATGGACTTGGGAGAGTGGCTGCGGCAGGGAGCCGCTCCCAGGCAGCCACCTCTAATTGTAGGAGCAATAATGCCCGCAGGGGGGTTGGGGGGAGGGTGGGCAGAGGGGAGGCTTAAATGAGGCCTCCTGAGTTTTTAAACTTCTCACTTGGTCAGGAAGATCAGACTGGTACAAGGATGGTGTGTTGCTAAAAACAGCATTTATATAGATGCTAAGCCCTACATTAGAAACTTCTAGAAGTCTGTGACCATTAATGACACAGTAGCATGCCTAAATGACCAGCAGGCTGACTTAGCCCTCTGTGATATATTTATCAGGTTTCTGGCTCTATTTAGGTTTTCCCCTAAATGTAGATCTTCCCTTTTCATTGCTTCTTTGAACAGTGTTAGTGAGAAGCTATTCTGGGTAGAGAAACACATTTTTAATGATGTGAAACAAAGCTGTAATCAGCACAGTTATTTAGAAAATAATGTCTTCCTTGCATTTGACTTAATAGCACTTTGTCCACGGCCTTCATCAAAACAACTACCCATCTGACTTATGGGAGATTACATTAAATGTCAGAAGATCCCCCCTGACTCATAAACTGCTTCCTCACCAATCAGGATTTTAATTTGGGATGGAGAAATAATAAATACAATAATTATTGAACACTGTGACATTAACTGATAAAGAAACCTGCTTCTCTTGAATTATCAATTTCACATTGACATAAAAAATAGATTAGTGACAATATAATCCCACATCTGGTGACCTTTAAGTAAAGCTGTTAACACTCCACAGTTTTGTCACTAGAATGTCATCAGCCTTCGCTCTAAGAGGAATGGTATCACAATACTTCATTTTAAAACGATCCCTAAAGTTTGCTAATGTTTAATAGCTGGTTAACAATGTACAGGGGTATAAAAGACCCAGATGCACCAGTCATAATTTTTCAAATAATACTATCATAATTTAGCATGTGAGAGAGAAAGTTACAACCATAATATACTTCATGTCCACGAGAACATCTGTTCACTGCTATTCCTTCTTGGTGCCCACACTAAGGAGCCAACTGGTCAGCTCATCAAAATTTTAAGTGTATATCCCTTTCTACTTAGCTATTCTCCATGTAGAATCCTATCCCATAGAAATGTTTTTATGTGAGCACAAAAGACTGTTCATGGCAGCACCGTTTGTACTATGAAACATGTCAAAGACAGTGAACAACCTTAATTTCCATTCGAAAAAGACTGATTTAGTAAATTGATACATCTGGATGTGGTGTGTCACACTGCCACTAAGAAAGAATGAGCTGCCAGATACATGCAGACGCAGTAATTCCTTTATATTACCCTGTAAACTGACAAAAGCAGCCTGCAAAATCACGCTTAGATTTTCCTGTGTGAAACGTTCATGCTTGCAATGCCACCAGCCTCGTAGAAGAGCTGAGAGGATGAAATGAGTTCATGATGCCCCCAAAATTCTCTCCGATCATCAAACTTTCTGACTCTACTGAATTATTCTCAATACAGACATTCCTAGTTTAATGACTGAGTTTTGTTCCTGCAACTAGGTCATTAAATGAATTGCTACTAAATGAAGGATTATATAGCACATACATACAATATGCAGAACAAGAAGGGGTTAGAGGGAACTCCAACTTGATGACTTTGTTTTATCTGTGTAATTCTTACATGAGGTACTGTAATGTACAATAGAACATAAAACTACAGTTCCGTATGGCGCGGCACAATCAGTAGAAATTTTAGTGCTATATATAAACAAGGTACATGGTACAAAAAGATATTGAGGCCTATAAACAAGATGTACAGAACTGTAGAAAGAAAGAAAGAAAGAAAGAAAGAAAGAAAGAAAGAAAGAAAGAAAGAAAGAAAGAAAGAAAGCCACTGATCCATAAAAAATTCTTGCTTGTTATGTGTCTCACTTCACCATTTGTCCTGATTTGGTCAGTTTTACCTGAACAATTAAACTTTTTCGTTGACCATAGCTCTGTCCCACTTTATGCCCATCTGCCTTGCAAGTTCCCAGTTTTCCCCACTTTAGACCCTCCTCACCTCATGGTTTTACTCTATAAAAATCCCTAGAAAAGACAGAATCTTTGGAAACCCACTCAGAACCCCTTCTGTCTCTCTCTCTCAGACAGAAATTTTCTTTCAATAAATATTTCTGCTCAAAAAAAAAGGAAGGAAGGAAGGAAGGAAGGAAGGAAGGAAGGAAGAAAAAGAAAGACAGATGGGTTGGAAGTCCACATGACAATGCTGGTCTTTCTCAGAGAGAGAGAGAGAGAGAGAATTAGCCTCTCTCCCATCTGTCACTTCCTTTTTTTCTAGAAACAAACTCTGAACCCTTTGTCTTACACTTACTGATTTCTCTCCAAAGCCCATTCCCACACAGATTTTAGCTCAGTCTCTGATCTCTGCCCTTCTCGATTCCTCCCCTGAGCTAGAGTGAGATCTCCATCCTCCTCCCTCCGGAGCTGTGGAAGACTGAATCCAGCACCGCTGCTTTCTACGCACACCTTCTGCACTTGCTGTCAGGAGCCCACACCTTCCTAAGCCTTCTCTTTCTCAGTGCAGAGTGACATACCGTGTACATCCGTTTACTAAGTCACTCTTCTTTGAATGGAAATTGAAGTTGCTCACAGTTTTTGACATGTTTGTTAGTATAAACAATGCTGCCATGAACAGTCTTCTGGGCCCATGTATAAATATTTCTGTGGGAGAGAATTTTGGATGTTGAGTAGCTAAGTAGAAAAGGATACATACTTAAAATCTTGATGAGTTGAACAGTTGGCTCCTCAGTGCTGGGCACCAAAATATAACAATGAATGGATCAATGCTCCCATGGACAAAAACTATATTTGTGTTTGTAATCACTCGTCCTGTTTGCTCTGTGCATCTCGTCTCTCCTCCCTGACCACTCATGTCAGAGTGCCCTGGGGCTCCATTCCCAGGTGAGTCTATGAAGTCTCAGGGTCTTGAAATATCAGCTCCCAAACACATACCTCCATCCCAGGTCTCTTTTTTGAACTCCTGACTCCAATCCTCAACTTTCCTTGGGTGTCTCATAGACAGCTCAGTCCCAACACACCCAGAAAATGTGTCCAGAGAGACCCCAAATATTGCTTTACCCCAGCCTGTGCTTTCTTGGTTGATGGCAACTCCATACTTCTGACTCCATACTTCTGGTTCCTCAGCTCAAAGGTTGTCTTATAGTTGTCTGTGTTACCTGTTCCCTTTAACAACCCACAGCTGCTGTATCAAGAAACTTTCCTGGACTCTTTAGACTATGACCAGACCCCAACCCCCAGCCCCTCCCATGCTACCACAGACAGTCAAGCCACCAACATCTCTCTTCCAAGATTGCAATCTCTTATTAATGGACACCTCCTGTTTCTATTTTCTTCTCCAAATGTCTTTTCTCAAGGTAGCGCTCTGCATTAGCCTGACTTTCTTGCCATTTCTCATCTTGCAGAGCCCTCATGACTTTTGCTATATTCCTTTTGCCTGGGAAACTTTTCCCCAACTTACTTCACTCTGTTGTTGCTTCACTATTTTCAAATCTTTGCCAAAAATCCTCCTCTCAATAAAGCCCTCCTTAACAGCCACATGGAAACATCACAGAGCTGCCTCCCAACACACCTAAGCCTATTTTACTTGCTCCATAGCACTTATTATCTTTATCAGCTGAATAATTTACTTCTCCCCTGCATTACAGGTATTATCTACATCTTTCCTCCCCACCAGAATGTAAACACCCTAAAGGTAACAGTCTCTGTCTGGCTTGCTGACTGTTGTATACCAAGAACATTAACTAGTACCTGGCACATGGTAGATGCTCAAATAGCTGCTGAACAAATGAATAGAGGTTAAAAAATAAAAGTCATGATTTACTAAACGTTGAACTACACTTTGCATACTATCTCGTCTAATTCTTGTATCGACAATGGCAAGGGCAGGAAGGGAAGACGCTGAGGTGAATGGGGAGTGAAATACTCTAATTCCCATGCTCTAAGGGAAGAAATTTGCAAGTCAGTACATTTAATAACTCACCAAGGTCACATTCTAGTATGCAGCAAAATGCTAAGAGGAAGAAGCAAAGGGCAAGCTTTGCTAATGGGAAGATAGTGGCCACTTTGCCCTGCTGCTGCCCTTCCTACAACCCAACTAGTTATAACTCACACATCTACTTGACTGCTGGCTCCGTCTTTTTCCAGGTTTCCACAACACCAACTGTTTAGATAAAGATCACTAAATTGAGTAGTGCTTTAACTTTATATATGCAAAAATTAAGTATGATGCTGGGTAAAATTATAGAGGCCATAAGTCTTTTAAGTTTCCTTCAAGCTTTGTGACTTTGTTATTAAGTCCCAGTAACCTTTTGCTTCTAGGAGGGGTGTTTGGGCTTGTTTATTTCTGCTATGAGGGACTGTATCTCTCCCTTTGGCCCAACTTATTAGCTTTAGCTATAAACAGCAATCAGTGAAAACAGGAGGGTTTTTATGAGATAGTTAATTCTAATTTGGAACTCGATATTTTGGAAAAGTTTTAATGTCAGCACATTTACTTCTGGCTCTATGAATCCTATTTTGTTCTGGAGGCTTCTATTTTATGTGTGAGGCTAATATTAGTTAGGGAATTGCTAAAAAGAATAGACTTTTAAATTTAGTAGGATACGTAAAAAATAAATAAATAACAGAAGAATTTTTCCTCCATAACCTAAACAAGCTCTGATTTTTTTGTTTACCTAGTGAAATATCTAGAATCAAGGTGATAAAATTAAATTTTAATGTTTCAAAGAGGAAATGCTCTCAGATTTTTTTAAGCTTCTCTAGAATCAGTGAAATTAATGTTAAACCCACCACTAGCAACAGCACTGGGGCGGCATTTGTGTATACTCTCCTGTGGTGTCTGGGTTTTCTCCACCTAGGTCTTTCTGGCCACAACACTTTCTTATGCACCTTCTTAATGTTTAATGGCCAGCATCTGCTTCCTTTTCCTGACAATTTTCCTTGGCCTTCTGAGCCTCTTTTGCCCAAGAACACAAACCAGCGGTATCAGCAAATCCATTCTGTTGGGAGCCGTCCTCCTGGAAGGACTGATTAGCACGGTATCCACACATGGCTCCACAGATGACTCCGCTCAGTGAAGCTCCAGCCTCTCACAGTTGTGGGTGACATGCGCTTCGTTAGCCGTCTTCCTTTCCTATTTGATTCTCCACTCCCATCCCAGAATTTCATGGGATCATCTGAACTAAAGACTGTTAAGAAAGATCAAATGCAGCAAATCTCCTTACCTATCTCTATGAAGATAACCCTATACCTTCATCAGCACAGCGAGGCTACAAAAGAATCTACAGGAACAAACATTACTGATTAGCCTTTATCTGACAGTTGTTTTCCTCCTGATACATTATACCTTTTCAAGACTAAAAACCTTTTCCTATGTCTTGTCTTTCTCTACAGGTTTACTGTTCTTTGTCAAAGATGCTGTATACAATGGAATTCAAAGCCACCTCTTTGAGAGTTACTCATTCCATGGGCATCTTGATGAAAATACGAAATACTGTATGTTAGTACACTTCTATTTGTTTTTCTCTTGCTAATCAGTCTTTTCTTTTACAACTCTGTTCTGACTAAGAAACTATGAGAGGTGAAAAAAAAATTATTTTTCTTCCCCTACATATTCAATACCCCTGTATCAGGGTTTGCTTCTGGAAAAACCCAAACTAAAGCCTTCGTTTGTTCCTAGCCTAGGTGAGACAAGGTTATTATTATTTTTTCATTCCTTCTCTAACTAGTATTTATTGAGCATGTCCCAGATGCTGTTCTGATTGGGAACCCAGTGATGAATAAATAAAACTCTCTACCCTCATAGATTTTACATTCTTGCAGGCAGGAGATGATAAATGGTGTATAATATATGTAAGGCAAACTTTGAAGGAGGAAAATGAAAACAAGAAGCAAGACAGTGTGGAGGAATACCAGGATGGTCCTCCTTAAAAGAAGACCATTGTCTCCATTTTGGTTACACTTGGCCCCAATTCCATGTATAATTATGTACAGAGCTGGCTAGGTTAATACTTCACCTCCTCAATTGGCCTTCAGCAGAGCAAACGGGTTTAGCTGGGGTGCTGATGTGTAGTCTTGGAAGCAATGGGCAGGTCAGTGACACCCCGCCTGTAGCCCCCAAGGACTAGTATGCAAGAACTACGCAAGCCGTGCTGTCAGCTGAGACTGCGGCTCCAGAAAGAACTATGACATCTCAGGATAAAGGCTAGACATCAAAGCTGAGGCACCAACCCCAACACACAAGATACTTCCTCAAACGGTTGCGCAGATCACTCTTTCTGCCTTCCCCTCTCTGCAGAGTGCAAAGGCGCCATGATGCTTCCCACCTAGCCCAGCTCACAGCATCACACACTTCCGGCCACCGTTCTGTCACTCATCTCCCAGCCACTGCCTGCTGCATGGGTGAATAAAGCCTGGGTTCAGCCTGGGTCCAGGCCTTTGTTCTGGTTAGCCATTGTTCCCAGGCTGGACTTGAACTCCTCTCTTTGCCTTCCCCCAGCTACAGATACGTGTTCATCTCTTTATTCACACCATGGGATGAACCAGGAGTGGCAGATCAGAGTTACTTATTGGAATTACGATAACTTTTCCCCGAGATTACAAATGTGGACCCCTCCGGACTGTCACAAGTCCAGCAGACCGGGATATCTACAGAGAGGACATGGCACCGACTGAGGTGTACAACTGTAAATAGGAGGCCTGAATGTCAAAAACTCAAAGGGAGTAAGGAGAAAGCCGGGCAGTTGGGTTAATCTAGACAGCGGGAAACAAGTGCAGAAGGTACCAGACTGGAACCCACAAGACCAAAGGAACTGCAGTAGCATGAAGGAAGAACAACGTGGTAGGACATGAGCCATTTCTGTTCCTGTTACTTTTGCTGTTTTTGTCAGGGCTCGTATTTAACAGGTTTCCCACTTTTCAATATTTTGTTATGAAAATTCTAGAAAAGTTGAAAATTTTCACAGTGTGCATACATGTACTCTCCTCCTGGGTTCAATGATCTTGCTTTACATGCATTTTCACACATCTGTCATCCACCCATCCCACTATCCCTTGATCAAGGTACTCTCCTCAGTGCATTTCAAAGTAAACTGCAGAGGGACATTTGGAAAAATGTAATCTTTATAGAGAGACTGTTTCTAAATCTGATGGCAACATCGGATGATAGATGCTTCATCCCCATCCTATAGATGAGGAAACTGAGACTCAGAGTAGATGAATACCTCTGCTAAATCAGTAACAAACATGTGACTAAATGGCCTGCTTACTGGCAGTCCTCGGATTCTTAGCCCGCCTCCATGTTTTAGTACTGGCTATGGAGCCCAAGACCTTCACACGGAGCTACATACCCAACCCCCACCCTTTTTGGGGTTGTTGTTTTTTCACTTGTTATGTTGAGGAAAAGTCTCACTAGCTTGCTCAGACTGGACTCAAACTTGCAATCCTCCTGCTTCAGCCTCCCTTGCCATTCTTTCTGCTGTTAACAAACCTGTCACTCTTGGGCAACAGAGAAAAGGGAAAGAAGAGACAAGGAGTTGGCAAACAGCTGTGCTCTTCTCCCAGGGGAGCTAACTCACTCACTTTACTATTTCCTCTGTACCTAAAAGATAGAGGTCTGGTGATGAGCTGGTAGATGATTACCGATCAGTTCTTTGAGATGGTGACACAGGAGGAGGAAACCTTGCCCTGATTTGCACCACTTGCCAATTCCTGTGGTGTAATATTTCTACTGTGTCTACCTCTGGGCCGCCCACATGACAGGAGACCATGGCTCCTATGAGCTGTGGAAGCTCAGCACTGCAGATTAGCACCAAGCTGTAGATGACAAACATCACTGGATCATCCCAGCAGGTGTCAGGTCAACGCCCTGGGCCTGCACCCAGGGAGCACTAAGCAAATACAGCTGAGGGTGGGAGCAAAGATAAAGATCTACTCCCACTCATGCACAGCAGCATGAAAGGTTTATGCACATACACACACACACACACACACACTTTCTTCCTCCGGTGAAACATAGGACATTTGAATAATGAATGTAAGACACTATCTGTAACATTATATATAACAAAGGGTAAACGGACCTCTTTCTCAGTGTAAATTTCTAGCTCTTGGTCCACTGTTCATGTTCATCTTTTTTTTCCTCATTACCCCTGCACCTCCCTGCACAAGGATCTGTGATTTTTTTTTTCCCAAAACCGCCTCTTGCGCCTTGGTACCGGAGGGCACCATGTTTTGCATGGGTGGAGGTTGTCAGTCACATAAAAAACAGACTCACTGTCTAAGAAGTGTGCCTTTAAGGCTCCTCCTCCCCCTTAGACTAAAGCTCCCCCTTAGACTAAATGCTCTCTTGCCTTCAGGGCATTTCCTCCCATGCTGCCCTGGTGAGGTGCTGCCTGTCTCTTCCCATGGGGCCATCCGAGGACTGCCTGGAAGTATCCCACCCCTGACTGCCTGTTCTGACTTCTTCACCCAAACTCCCTTTGCATCCTCTCCTCAGGATCCTCATGCACCTAAAATAACACTCCTGATCCCATCCCCAAAGTGCCCCTTGTCTTTCCAAATTACCTGAAGCCTTTGCATTGACTTTGGAAGGTCCTTTTAGGGTTGGCTTTGCAAAGACAAGCTTTACTGAGCTGAATCTTTTGGTAATTTTCTCCTTCTCTACACATCCCCACCTCCCATAGTCTTGCTCAATGCCAAGCACATCCCAGGAGTCCGCAGAGCAAATAACAATCAGCTCTAACAGAATCAGTACAACAAAGTCTGACACTTAAGACTTTAAAGCATTTTTTATAGTATGGCAAATCCCATTACCATGCAACAAAGAACAGCTAATTGTTAAGAATTAATAATGAGAAATAAGTACAGATAATGGTTTAGCTGACGCTGTCATATTTTAGTACAATATGTTCTGAAATATTTGCTCCTTTGGGTTGTGAATGTGCTATTTTTGTCACTAATAGGCCTATAGAAGCCTGGTGGAAATGAGAAGTTTTCTCAAAGAAAGTTATGCATTCTGAGATTTCTCAGATAAGGGGAAGGGGTCAATGTGCCTGTAGTTTCTGTGCTTCATTAAAATTCTGCTTCTGTGCTGTATAATGTGAGTAATATTAATTTTCTAAACATTCGTGTACAGCAGCTGCTAACTAATTTCCATAACACTATTCTTATTCTGCAAGCATTTTAAAAAGGCAAAAGGAGACGACTCTTGACTGTCTGCTAGAAAAGAATGGCTCATCCTCACCCATTTCTCATGTATTCCAAAGGAAGGAAAACATTAGGAATGCCAGCCCCCTAGGCAGGGGGTGTCTAGGGTTCAGTGAGTTGCCTTACCCCCCAGGGCTGCCGTACCTGGAATGAACTATGGGTTCCTCCACTGGGTAGCATCTTTTCCTTAAATGCTTTCATGATGACCCAGTTCATGGCCCGATTCCTGGACTAGCTAATGATGGGGGTGGTTCCGCAGCCCCAATCACATTGGGTACACAATGGTTTCCCCTCCCCTCCTACCCCGTGTGGCTGAGGTCTGACCAAGACAAGCACCACTAAACCTCCCCGGAGTATGGGGAGAGCAGTGAACTAAGAAACTGTACCCCTTGTGCCTTAGAAGGGTGTTCTCAGGTGCCCTCTTCTCAGCTTCCTCCAGAAACCATTGAGATGCCCTAGGATGTAATTCCTAGGATTGTACTTTCTCAGACTGAACCTCTCCTTTCCTTTTGTCCTCTGACAAAATGAAGAGCAATGTGCATCATAATCTCAACCACTGTTAAACCTCCCTTTCACTCTCTCCAGCAATCCCGTCACTTGAATATTTTTCCCACTTCACTTGCTTCTGCAAGCCATTATCCTTCCCTTCGTACCCTGCCCCAACTTCTGTAATGTTACTTTCCACTCCTCTTTCCCAAGAGCCCATCACACCAATCTACCGGCCACTTCTCTAAATAAAGCTAACTCACTCTTTCAAGTCTGTACTGACACTGTCATCACTAGCTGGATAACCGTGCATCTTCCATCTCAATAAAATTTTATGTTTCATTCCTCTCTAACTCCATGTACAAAGTTAATCAGCTTGATTTTCACTCTCCTGATCTTTTGTCTGTATCCACTATCTTGCCTTGTGGTTGGTTGGTTGGTTGGTTGGTCAATTGGTTTTATGCAGATCCATTTCCTTTGCCTTTTTGTGCATCTTTATTTGGCTTACACTTATGACATTGTGAGCACTCAATATGCCTTTGTTGAATAGGATTTACCTTCAGCATGTCCTTCTACAAGAATAAGTAAAACTTGGTCATATATTTTTCAGCCCATACCTATAATTACAGTCAGATCCAGTAAAACTCAATAATCTCTGCTTCTATTATGTGGGTTTCCCATCCAAATAATAATAATGCCTACTGATCACTTGCATTCATGTAGATTAGCAAGTATATTCTATTTCTCCAGGTAAACAGAACCAACTAGACATATGTACCTATATCCCAGAAAGATAGTTATTATAGAGAATTGACTGGCACAATATGAGGCTGAGAATTTCCATAATCTGCCCTCTGCAAGCTGAATGCCCAGGAAAGCCAGTGACACGATGCCAATCTGGATGTAAAGGCTTCAGAACCAGGAGAACCAATGACATAAACTCCAATTTAAGTTCAAAATCTGAAAACCAGGAGCACCAATGGTGAAAGACCCAAATTGAAGGCTGAGAAGACTTACATCCCAGTACTACCAATCAGGCAAAAAAAGAGAGATTTCTCTCTTCCTCCACTTTTTTGCACTACTGAGTTCCACAACAGATTGGATGATTCTCACATACACTGGGGAAACAATTTGCTTTACTCAGTCTACCAATTCAAGTGCTCATCTCGCCTGGAAGCACTCTCACACATTACATGTGCCCAAATAATGTGTAACCAATGCCAGTGAGCACCCCATGAGCCAATGGAGTTGATCTATCAAATGCATCATCACAAGTATTTTAGACAGTTTGATGCTAATCCTCACCAACTGTCCCACAAGATGTGTAGATTGTATCCATTTTATAGATTATAAACTGAAGAATCAAAGAGATGGGGCTTCATAGCCAGAGAGTGGCAGCTCTGGGACAGGATATCTCTAAAGCCTGTGCATCTTCCATCCTCCTCCTGATTCCTGGCACAGAGGGTTACCCCTGCTCCCCATCTTGACAAAGCAGCCTAGAAAGAGTCAAGACAGAAGCCAAACAAAAGGCCTGCTCATTGGTGCATTCAGCCTCTTCCCAGGTCATCTGCTTGTCTGGGGAGTATGGGCAGAGCTAAGCAAATCCAACCAGTAAAAACAAAAACAAACACTGGCTGAGCCTTGGCGCAGTGAAAAGGCCATGACAGGGTTTCCTGAAAGGTCCGGCAAGACCCCAAAATAGAGACGTCTACTTTCACACTCAGCCCTTTTCTCTGTGCTCCCCTCTCCTCTCTTTCTGACTCCTCCTCCACATTCCCACTTTGGCCCCACTGCTCTTGTTCCCCTCTAGGTCACTGTGAAATCACTCCTTCCCCTTTGCATACTTTAAAGCCTCAAACAGTCCATCCCTAGAATCGTTGCCTTCTCACACATAAAAAATATTGTTCAAGATGCAAAATCGAAACAATAAACAAAAATGAATCCCACCCAAAGCTGAGAGCTCCACGAATGAAGTCATAAACGCAAAATTACTGATCTCTTATCTTCTCTCACTGAAGATTCTATGGCTGACATTTTTGCCTTTGCTTTAAATGTGGTGCCAACCTCAATAGACACTAACACTAATGGCAGAGATAGTCTTCACACATGTACCATCAGAAGCCAATTAAATAACTGAGAACAGATCAATACTAGGCTCAAGTTCATCAGGAGTCACAAAACTAAGTCTTGAGTCACAAGATTAAGTCTTAAGTGATAAAAACAAGAGATGTACTTCATAATTCATTTGATGAACTCTCCACTGGAACAGACTGTTAACAGAGTAGATTATTTTATTTTTAATTGACCATTGCTATATATATTTTTGTGTACACCCACCCATCTGAGGGACACTTAGCAAGTAAATTAGAAGGAGTTAGAACTGAAGACTAGGGGTTCCTAAGCAGGTAAGTCCAAAGGATTACTCATTCTCTTGGCCACGATGGTGCCAAAAGGAGAAATGGATCAGCTTCAAGTAGACTATGAAGGAAATCATCCTAGGGATTCCAGAAACAGTGTCCTCAACCCAAAACACTTATGCCAGCAGCTGGCACATGATAGACATTCAAAATATATTTGGTAAGTAGTAAGTGAAGTTTGAAAGTTAAAAAAATGAAATTATTCAGGGTATAAAACATGTTGTTAATTTAGCAATATTTTCACTTCTCAAAATCCTGCATTAAAATTATTAAGCATTCATAAATGCATAGGCAGAAGCAACAGGAAGTTGACAATATATTCTTTAAATTACATCCAAAGAAAACTTTTGAGACTTTACTGTGTTGCTGTGGCCAACTACACAACTTCAGCTGACAGTAAGGCGGCACACTGGAGGTGGTCCCTGCCATCCAGATGACCATCTGATGACAGTCCCTCGAGCAACCAAGGCAGCAATCTGTCTTGGGTGACCAAAAGAACACCCCCTCCAACATTATATCCCTATTACCACTCACAGGGCCTTAAATTACACCATGACAGATTAATTCCTTCAGGTCCTGAAGGTTAATTGAATCTCTTAGAAAAGGTCAAATACTCCCGTGATGAGTACCTTCTTAAGCCATTATCACCTGAGATTGGACACGAGCATTAGATCACAGCTGGCAGAGAGCACACCAGACACAAAGAATGGAGACGCCATGGTGGGCAAGATTTCAAGAAAAAGAAGTGGAGAAAGAAGGCATCTACGAGCATCACTGATTCTTTATTTGCTATTTCTTTGGTTTGCCCATGTTGTAACCTGTTGATTAAAATCATAGAAAGTCCAAACAAGACCTCGCCATGTGTCCTTGGCAATGTCCTTTCCAGCTCCTCATCACTAGGTTTCCAGGTCTGACACCTGAATTTTCTATATTGCTTCTGGTTCCTGAATCAGTTCTAACAATAACAGAAACACCTCTTGGCACCTAGTTTGGACCACCCAGCACCCTAAGAACTTTACAAGAATTATTTCAGTTAAGCCTTACAATTATTCTGTTCCCCTTGTACAAGTAGAAAAACTGAGAGTCAGAGAAAATAAGCAACTTGTTCCAATTGCCTAGCTTTAGATTGCAGAGCCAAGATTTGAATTTATTTAAGTCTGAGGTCAGACTCCAAATTCTTAAACTCAGTGCTGAAACGTCCTATAACTCAGGTTGAAATCATTACAGTACCACTGTTTGGCTGATCCAGGATACAATGGCCCCATCCTCATCTGGGTTCAAGGTCCACTTCAACTGAGGGATCTTGGTCTTTAAAGTTGTCATCTCTGGAATAGAGTTAATAAAATATACTTTATAGCGTTTGTGTGAGGATCAGATGACTTAATGAAGAAGGTGTTTGGCACAGAGTTATTTATAAATAGTGGGCGTGAGCTACAAATTTTCCTGCTTTTATTCAGAATGTTTCTGTTGGTCTCCAGGAGTCAATCAAGACTTTACTTCCTGCCTATCATAATACCTGGTTAACAGTGGTTCTCAATCTAACTTTGCATTCAAACCTCCTAAAAATAAATACCCATCTACTTTCTAAAGCTTTCCAAGTGATTCTAACATGCATCAGGATTGAGCACCATTACAAGGGAAGATCTAGGAGAGAAAGTCGAAGCCAAAGATGTTTTGGAGGTGATGCAGGCACCAACTGCATAAGTGTTCAAATAGAGAAATTAAAGGTTATGGTTCCCGAAGGACATATCCAAATTGGAGTCTATTCTCCGGGGTCCTTTATTTTAGATTCTTCCTCTTCTTGGGAACACTTTTTTGGATTATTACTAAAAATCCATCCATGCACTGGCCTGTCCCTCTGAGCTTGACTGTGCCCAATGTGTCAAACTCAGAGAGAGATGCCAGTGCATGGATGGATTTTTAGTAATAATCCAAAAAAGTTCCCTGATGTGAGGTGTGGGTTACCTATAGGAACTCATCCCCTTCAATGGTGGTGACTTCGGCTCTGAGGCCCAGGCTTCGTCCCCATAACTGGCCCTCCAGTCTCAACCCTGGCCTGCAGAGTGAATATCCCACTTCTGCCTGCCCCCAAAACATGCTAAGGACCAGTTTGATCTTGCTTTAAAGTTCCTTAAGTCCTGGGCTGAAACAAGACACCTAGCAGCAAGGTCTCTTCCCCACGCCCCCCCCCAAAAAAAACCAGTTGCTAGACTGTGTTGAGATTACTGCATGCTGATCTCACACTCACAATTATGAATCCTGCCCTTGCCCACTCTGAGTTGAGCTGATGAAGCCATCAGCCCAAATGAGGAGGACCTGTGGCCCCTAGGACCAGTAGGATTCAGATATTCCCTCCCCTGCTCCCTTTCTTTGGAATTCCCCACTCATTGTTTTCCCAAGCTATGAAAGAGCCACAGATAAAAAATCATACTCACTATCCATCCCCACCCTGAGCTGGAATCTCAAGCAGTTAATAAACTATCTGGATACAGAGACGAGCCTGACATCCTTTTCTCCTAAGAGGTGAAATTTCTCCCATTTCACTCACACACTTGTCACTCAAGGAGACAATGAGCTCATAGTCACCAAACTTGGCAGCATTTCACTCTGAGACAGAAAACAAACATGATAAATTTCTCCTCCAGAGATAATTTTGGTGATGCGTATAGGCCACTGAAAATGAGGATGTTATGACTTTAGTGCCATGATAATATATGGCAGTAATTATATTAACAAGGGAAATTACATCCCTCTTTAGCAATTTCAGCTCATACCACCCACACGAATAGTGGGCAGAAGCAAAAATGCTGAAATAGTGCTAGTAAAATAGGAAGAATGGCATTAGCTGAATTTAGAACCTACTTTAATCACCTTTTCAAAACATACTGAGCTCCTACTATGTGCCAGTCACCACACAAGCCTCTTAGAAGGTAGCAGGATGAATCAGGCAAGACCCTCAACCTCGTGATGCTTACTAAACATAGTGGAAATAAGATGTGTACATAAAGCACTGTAATATCAAGTAGGCCATGGGAGGTGACAGGGGAAAGGGACAGATAGAGTTCTACGAGCATTAAGGAAAAGAAGCCATCACTTCTAGATGAGAACTATGGTAAATCTCTGGCTTTCTCAGAAAGCAATCAGGCTCCCAGGAGGTGATGAATGAGCAGCACTCCACAGTCTTCCACCTTCAAGACAGGCAGCAAGCAATTAACGCTGGAAACTCTGCCCACTGACCTGGCCCACGACACTGTCCCCCCAGACCCTTCAGAGCTGTATGGCCATGAAAGCAAATTTCATATTCCATAGCCTCAGAAATCCTTCTGGAAAGCTTTTTATCAAGAACTTGTAATAATGTGGATTAATTAAATATAAATAGGGATTAAATGCATGACTAAAGCTCCATAGTTCATTTTAAAGTTTTATCAGAACCAAATCAACGTTATCAGCTTTGTTTTGCTCCTCTTGGTCAAGGAAGATACAAGGAATTTCATGAAAAGACAAGGTCAGATCCTAAGGAGGCTTGAAATTTTAATGATGATCTTCTATTTTATCAGTGTGGTCTGATGAAAAGGGCATTAGGGTTAAAATCAGATGACAATGGGCTACATTCCTACTTTGCAGCCTACCAGTTCTGTTTATAAAAATAAAAAATATATATATAAAAGAATTCTTAACTCTTTCTGGGATAACTCTTTTTTAATTCGTCAGATGTTCAAATCATAGGACTACAGTAAAGGTTAAGTGATATAATAACAGAGAAACATTTTGTCTAAATATCTAAAAATGTCTAATGAATCTGTTGAATAAATCACAAAATGAGATTGCCATAAGAACATTATAAAAATAGTTAAAGTCAGAAAGAGATCATCTTGAGTTTGGAGGGACTGTGAAAGCTGCATGAGGAAGGTGTCATTTGTAAGCGACCTCAGAGGATAGCTAAAAATTTGTCTGTGTATTGTCTACATGTGCTAGTGGGGGAATGCACACGGGGCTGTGTTGAGATATAACACTGGATATTTAGAAGAATAAATTTTTGAAGTCAAAATATTTCACTGACTGATTCATTTCAATAAATCAGTCATTAACCACATGTGGACCCCAGTGTACCAAACCTATAATCACAAACTCCTTTATGTCCAAATCAAAGAACACTAGACTAATCAAAGAAGGAAAGTTGTCCCAGAATGCTGAAAAAAAGAAAGATTCCAAAATATCATTTATATGATAATATTTTTAAAAAATCAACCTTTCCTATAAATATTGATGTAAAATTTCTACAACACAATGAGAAATAGAATTCTGGAAGTATCATAAAGGAATAAAACATAACCACATGGCATTTACTCTGGAATTTAAAGGAATGCTAGAACCAAATATGATGAAACCAATTTTAAAAATTCACTTTTACTAAGCCACTAAAAAGATAACGCATGACCATCTCCATGGGTGCTAAAAAGTTGTTTGATAAAATTTAATCTCTACTTCTAACTTTTTAAAAAATGATAAAATATTAATAAATGCCTCATTAAAATGATAAATACATAAGCATGGATATCAATCCAAAAGTTAACACTACAAATAAAGAAGAAATACCAGAAGATTTCCAAGTTCATTTATGTCATATTTCATATTACCCTAGACTAACTTACTAACCAATGCAATTAGGCAACTGAAATAAATGAGATTAAATCTTACAAAGTTATGATGATTTTTAATAAGACTTTTGTCTAGAGACCCAAGAAAATCAACTGAGAAATTATTATAAATACTAAGAAAATTCAATAACAGTGCTAAAAACTTAATATATGAAATCAGTGGCCTTCATGCATACACATAGCAATTAAAAGAAATGATAAATGAAAAATCTTCATTTAGAAAGCAACTATTGTTCAACTTTGGGTTTAGGTATTTTGCCTCAGCAATAAGAAAAGTAACTAAAACAGATTATAAATTGCCATAATTACTAAAGAAAACAGTTCAGAAATATGTGCAAAATGTATACCTACTGATAGAGTCAACTTTTTAAGATGCTGGTCCTGCAGACACTATAAATAAAATGCATATGTTTAGTTCAATCCACTACAGCATGATCCCTTTGACATGAGCAAAAGAAATCCTTTTTGACCGAGGACCTTATTTATCATACACAACAGAAGAAGAGGAGAATGAGGGTACTTTTGTAATATAGGACCTGACACTCAGCATGATACAGTGCAAATTATGACCCTAAATATCTACTTACAAGCCTAATTGCTCAGGTCCCGTGGCAAGATTTCTCCATATTTGTTGTCCTACATCTTCAAAGTGAAGGCAATTGTTCAAATACTGTGGATATACATAGACTGCGCCACCACAGGTCAGAAATGCTTCAAAAGAACAAAAAAAGCTATAGAAGTTTTATCCAAGAGGAAAGTCAAAGGAATGAACTTGTCAAATTTTACTCTTGGAGAAAAAAACACAATAGCTTCTTGCACTCTTTCTTTACACTTTACAATACAGTTGATCATACTTTTTTCTCCCTTTTTGTTTTTGCAGTTTTTTAACTTTAATGTTCAGATTGTGATGGTATCCCCAGCAGTTTCAGTTTCCAGTTGAAAAACTTTGCCCGGTATAAACAATTAATAATTACTCCTCTGTTACTTCTAATTGTAGCATGTATCAGTCAGCTTTCCCATCATTGAGACACAATACCCAATACCCCCAATTTAAAGAAGGAGATGTTTATCTGGTTCATGATTTTAGGGAATTCAGTCCATAGCTGGCTGGCTCTCAGGCAGAAACATCTTGGAGGAAGAGTATGGCAAAGGAAAGATGCTTGGGGATGGCACTCAAGAAGCAGAGCAAGGAAACAGTACCAGAAGGACAGGGGTAAGAGACAAGATGCGAACCCCAAAGACAGGCCTCTGTGATCCACCCAGACATGCCCAGAAGTGTGCTTTAACTTAATGCCCTGGGGGTCTCCCCAAGGAATCAACTTGATTAATCAAAGTTATGAACTTAGGGAAGGTGATTGGATGTTGAGGTGGGAGGTAAGGACTGGTTGGAAGACAGAGGCCACTGAGGGTGTGACCTGGAAAGGTACATCTCCTGAGCTTGCTCCTCCTACGTGACTATGTAGTTCAGAACATTTTAAAAGGATATATATGTATTTGTGTGCCGTTGAGAGTACACAATCTCTAGAATGATACACATGAAACTGGTAGCTACACTTGCTCCTGTGAAATGAGATCAAAGACTCATTGCTCCAATACCAGTACCTTAAGCACAGTCCATGCTATAAATACATGTTCAAATGACTCAATCAGTGAATCAATCCAAACGAAAAAATGAACAGCTGAACATTTCACTAATTATCCTTGTGCTGTATGTTAAATGGGGAATGGAAGATCCAGTGCTTGATACATTTTAACCTTCCAGATAGTTCTGACAGTATCACCTTAGAACCAAATTCCATCAGACTTTGCAATTCAATGTCCTAAAATTAGAATTATCAGTAGATTTATATACATTTTAAGGTAGTACTACTTCGTATATATCTGGTTCTTTATTCTTAATCCATTCTAACGTTCACAATGTAGTTCATGTAAATTAGCAGAGAAAATGTCATTATCTCTAGTTTATAGATTTAAAACCTGCTGAAATGTATACAACTGGTGCTGAGTTTTGCTCGCATTCTGTAACCCAGACAGCTGTTCTAAAAACATGCTCATGGTCGATTGCTTACACTGCTGCTGGAAGACGGATTTGTGCTGTGGGAAAAACAGTAAATTCATTTCTTCACTGAATGGCCACCGTCCATTAATTTTTTCACAGCATCCATGAAAGCTAAGTTTGGAGCCAGCTCCAAATTCACACTTTATGGAGAGGAAGGAGAAGTATAGAGTTGTTTATTTTAGTTTCTTGTGCTTAGTAATAAACCGTGCTACATAATTGCAGTAAAATCCAGTCAGTTTGGCTGAAACTTTGACTCACAGATAATGAAATCTTCCTGCAAAACAACCCTCCTTTCTTTGTTTCTATTTTGTTCCTTATTAATCCACTTGCTCATATTTTCTTTATTTAAAACAGTGCTTTTTAAAGATTACATTATCACATTTTTATTCATTCTATAATCTTTTCAACTCTCATTCTCCATGCATGGAGATTTTGTATTCTTTTATTTTCAAATCCATTTTATGTTTTCTCCCTTTTGTTTTATTTTTATGAGAGCTTTTGTTGACATCTTAGCCTGACCTCCCAGGAAGAAAATGACAAAGGACAGTACTGCCACCACTCTGCAGAAGAAGCGGCAGACAGGTGCAAAAGAGGAAGACATTTGAAAAGAGAAGGACTGGGCAAAGGCTGAGTATTTTCCATTTGTTTCTAAGGTATAATACCCTGGAAGATTAAAAATAGCATTTACACAGGCATCTACCTAAAAAATGTGACTTTGCCAAACATAGAAATGCTAAATCTCAGTTAAAATGTTAAATCTCAGTTCAGTGTCCCAAAGACTTTGACAAATTTACTTGGAAGGCGTAAGTCAGAGTACGGCCCTGTAGGAGCCAAACTTGAGCAATTAACTCTATCTCTAGCTTGAAACCAACTTCCTTGTAAGTGAAATTCAGAATTCTGCTTGAAGCCTATTAATGTGGATTTACACAAAGCAAACCCAATTCCTTAAAGAGAGCTGTTCAATAAATTAGTGAGAATGTCCACAGTATGATTCTCAACAGAAAGATCAACAAGAAACACTAAAAATTTGGCAAATGATTGTTCCCCTCTCTATTTAACAGGATTCTGTACGTGTGTGTGTGTGTGTGTGTGTGTGTGTGTGTGTGTTTCAGATCTAGCTGTTTACTTACCCTCTGTGCTGGTTTATCTTACACCTATCTGTCTTCCCATAAGAGTTGCATGACTCTTTATTCCATGATACTACGCTAGTTACTCCATCACCCTGAGAGCAGCCACTGTTCAAAAATGAACAATTAAAATAAATGTTGGCCGGATGTGGTGGCGCACACCTGTAATCCCAGCACTTGGGAGGCTGAGGCAATAGGATCGCTGTGAGATCAAGGTCAGCCTAGGCCACACAGTGAGCTCAAGGCCAGTCTGAACTGCACAGGGAGACCCTGTCTCAAAAAGACAAAAAATAAAGTTTGTGCTGCCTTTACGGTAAGCCAAACTGAATCTGAAAATTCATCTCACAAAAACATGAAGTGAGGTAATGTGTGTGTGTGTGTGTGTGTGTGCATTTGTTCAGGTGTGAGTGTCTGTGCAAGAATGTGTTTCTGTATTTGTATAAATGTAATGAGACTATAAAGGTGAGAAAAGATCAGCAAATCAGTTTTCATCTACCTGATATCAAATATCTAGTTATTTGCAAGTGTGTGAGATTACGTCTCATTTTAAAAAATGAAAACCTGGATGTTAAGAATACATAGTAGACGTAAATGAGTCTGTCTTTGCCTTGAACATTTTGCACCATCCACTCCCTTAGTTCCCAAATCTGCCAACTTCCACCCTTACTTTCCTTTGTCTATCTGGTATTTTCTAGATATTCTGCTTTATTCAGTTGAAATTATAATCTGCACTCCATTCCCAATGAGTTATTGCACTGTTTTTAAATAACTTGTATCTACTCTTAATTCTTCCACCATCTGCTTTCTTCATCTCTACTTTCTAATCATGATGCTTGGCTCTAGGTTCAGGCCAGTGGCCAAGTCCTACCTCAAGCAGTTACTTCATCATGCTGGACCTCACTAATCTCCCATTTCTGAGCCATTGGCACCAAGTTGGTCATCTTTTCTGAATCTCTCTGAAAAAGCTGGCTGCAGGCAAATTTGTAAAGTAGGTCAGATGTACAAAGCTGCCACACACACTCTAGAGCTTTCTCACTCCCTTTGTCACCCTCTTCTGGACTTCCCTTTTTTTTTTTTTCTGTAACACTATCTTGCAAAAAAGTGTGTGCCAGTGTCCCTTTCCCTGTGCATCATTTCCAGGAGAAATCTGGTGCAAAATTCTAACAAAATGTTACTCAGGCACAACAAAAACTTAATATTTCATCCTCCATGGAATGAGCTCCAAGATTTATGTATCTGTAGTCTATTGTTAATCAGGGCATGTGGGGCAGCACAAGAAAAGGAATCAACCATAACTGACTTGAGGCACTTGTGGGCAGAGTTGCTGTCTCCTCAATGCTAGAATTTGATGGCATTTTTTTAAAAAGCGAGCAAATTAACATTTCCAAGTTTCTGCTATATACCAGACACAAGGTTAATTTCACATTTTAACCAATGAAAAGCTAGGATACTTGGCCAGGTAAAAAATAAATCATGTATTCATTACATGTGGTGATAAAATTTGAAACACTCAGGCATAATCCAATAGCAAGACCCAGTGTTCTATCTTCTACACCATCCCATCAGTTGGGCTGAAGCCACAGAGGTTAACTTTCCTTTGCTCAGTGGTTCCAAGCATTCAATACACATTAAGTGAGCATCATTTTATGGATCAAGGCAAAGGAGTGGAAGTGAGAAACATCTTGGAGCGAAGGTGAACTGCTAATAGAGCATGAAATCTGGTTCAAGGATTATGATATGGTCCACAAGGTTCTGCCAGGATACTTTGTTGAAGGCTTTTGTCTTGGTTACTTTTCTCTTGTTGCTGGGACAAAATACATGACACCCAAAATGAAGGAAGAAAACGTTTGTGGAAGTTTCAGTCCATAATCAGCTACCTGCAAGGCAGGGTGGCACGTCTGAGAGGTAACACTTCAAGGCAGCAGCCAGCAAATGCAACCAGAGCAAAAGAGGGGAGTATAGCAGGCCTCTTTTCCTCCCTTATATTGTACACAGGCCACCACCCCTCACAGGGTGAGTGTAGCACTCACAAAATCTCTGTGCCTTCCTCTTGCACAGGGTGAGAATATTTGCAAAGAACCTTAGCTCCCTGCTGAGCCTCTTAGTTAAAGTTCTAAACTTCTCAGATTGACACAATGTATCAACCATAACAGCTTTGTAGTTCATATTATGGATCTCAGACCTGATGCCAAAGATATGAGATCCATTGTTCTAGAACAAGGACACAGGCTATGAGAGGGGTGAATCTGAAGGAAATGACAAGCTGTTAACAGGCAAAAGTTGAAGCGGGCTTAAGGGAGGCAATGGACAGTGTGGAAAGCTATGTTTACAAGGTAATGTTGGCAGGTCTGGTGATCATTTGTGTATGAAGACTAGAGCAGAGAAATTAATCAAAGATATATATTTTTTCTTTCTGTTGTTCCCAAGTTCCACCCTGCCACCTTCTTTTTTTAATTCAAAGGCAACCATTGAATTAAATGGGGGTACCTTAAAGGGAATTTCCAAGCTGATTTTACAAATGTTTGGCACAGGCAAAATTAGGCCTAACTTGAAAGTTGTTGCATTTGGCGAAGATAATGTGGGGCCAAAAAATATATATATTGCATCCCACACATGACAAAATATAGCCCTAAGAAAGGACTAGGATTCTAACTCTTCTTTGGAAAATTGTCTTTTCCAAACTCAAGAAGTATTCCTAACAAAG
Source organism: Hydrochoerus hydrochaeris (assembly GCA_004027455.1). NCBI lineage: Eukaryota > Metazoa > Chordata > Mammalia > Rodentia > Hydrochaeridae > Hydrochoerus > Hydrochoerus hydrochaeris. The sequence goes on along the minus strand of PVLA01004173.1, from coordinate 129,567 downwards.
ACAGTCTTTGTGATTCTTGGTTATGTTTACTGCAATTCAATTTAAGAAACCATTGGAAAGACAGATATTTCCACTGTAAATATTCCCCACTGCCATCTTTGGAAGGAGTAATTTGATCAGTGGTACCACGTTGAATTGCATTATAATTGGTTTCCTCAAATCATGTCTATTACCCACATTAAAAAATGGAAAAAGAAATAATCAACTAATATCTAGGTAATCTGCTTTGCAAAACAATCTTGACAGTAGGATGGGGTTAACCAAGTGTTTACGAAGCAAGAACAGGGACTGATGAGCTCTCGAGTTTCGATGTTTATTAAACAGTTTATTGGAATCTCATAGAGCAGAAACAAATGATCTAATAAAACAAATAAGATTAAGAAGTTCCAGTAAACAAAATTATAATAAAACTCCAGAAGAGTATAAGCAAACCACTTTTATTTCCTTAATTCCCACAAAAGTCACATTAATATTTTCAAATCTTATAAGGAATTTGGAATTGGGAACCTGTTTAAGTATGAGCACCACTGTTTGAGTCATGATTCATATTATCCACCAATTCATTTACCAGACTAGTTACCCCATCGTACAGAACTTCTTAAAGGAAAATAACTTTCCCTGGCATAAAATAAGAAGAAAAACAATGAAAATTGATCAGCAAAAAAATGGTGGATATTGGCACTGTTTTGTTGGAAAATAGATACAAAGTAACCAAATCTCAGTTGAAGAGAAGTGGGGTTAAAATTGAAAAACAAATCAACTTTCTGAAGGAATAAATAATTACCAAAGGAAGTAAACCACCTTAGCAGGTACTACCATCAACCTCCTTCTCCACAGATCTTTCTAGAAAAGTAGAAGGATGCAGAGCCAAGAAAGGTAGAGTTATAAAGAGCCTGTGGGATGATTTCCATCTCTAACATGGCCCAGGAACAGCAAAATGATACCTTGTGTAATACAGCAGTCTGGCTCATGGACAGTCAGCTTGCAAGAACCAGCTGGATAGGAGCCAGGGAATCTCAGCAGCAAAGGAGTGTGGTTCATGTCCCCATATAATAGACATGTCAGTTGCTCATCTGTGCATGGATAAAATGAAAACCAAATACTCTACAAATAATTTGACACAGTGAGAATCTCCTCAGAACCTAAGAGGTGCTAAGATGGTGACTGGTATTGAGCTTCTACCTCCCTTGTACAATAGAAACCAGGCACTAAAATTCATTTGAGATACAGGAAAATAAAGACAGTTGTATTTCTTGACCATTTAAATAGTGGGCTGGGACCTTCCTGCTACCTGTGAGAATTTTTGTGCAAACATATCTAATACCATGGATTTAGGGCCAGACTATTTTGAGATACAGAAATGAGGTAGAATCCTAGAAGTCACTGTTTTCAAACAATCGAGATACGCAGGTGAGACAGAGCTCAGAAGAATGAAACAGAATGCTTATAACCTCCTAAGCAGATACAGGCAGGGTGACAGGAAGAAAATACAGAAGGGGACTATAGCCTAGCAAGGGATCAAGGAAGCCTCTCGAGAACCAAGAATGTATTCAGAAAGGCAGCAATACTGACAGTGACTTTTAAAATTCTCACTTGTAACCCTGGATTTCTGAACTTCTTTCTGGTGGAAAAAGTTTGTAAGGATGCTCAGATCCTCAAAAATTTATATATTGAGATTTAACCCCAACAGAAAAGTACTAGGAGGTGGGATATTGGGGAGCTCATTTGTTCTGTAAGAGGTCATGAGAATGCAGCTCCATAATGGGATTTGGGTCCTCTATCCATAAAGATGTCTAAGAGAAGTGAGCAAAATGTGTGGTCGATGCTTAGATTTTTAAAACTTTCATTACAGTAACCCACAGTAACCCACATTATCCATTATCTCCCTCAAAATATTTCCCCTCAATTTTAACACACTTAGCCCCTCTGTTTCCACTTTCTGAAGCAGTTCTGGAAGTCCTCTTTCATGCGTGTCTTTACAAAGTGTAGTCAAAAATATAGTGAATGCTGCTGCCAGGTGCCACCTCGCAGACCCATAGATTCATAAAAACATTACCATATGTCTTCATCACTTTATTTACCAGATCTGGCACCATGGGACTCCTGGCTCATCCCCAAAGTCAAAATACTCATGTAAAATGAATATTTTTAATCAACTCAAGACACTGGAGCAGCCACAACATAACTAAAGACACCCATGAAAGAAGATGTCCAGAACTGCTTCAGAAAGTGGCAAGAAAAAGGGAATATGTGCTTCTGAAGTGAAAGAGAGTATTTTGAGGAGGATTACAACAATGTATCTTCTGTAATAAATCTTTTTAACATTCACCATATATTTCAATCAAACCTCACAACAAAGAGAGAGAGAGAAAGCTCACCCACAACCTGACCAGGCTAGCATCCTAATCTTAGTCTTCAGCCTCCAGAACAGTAAGAAATAAATACTTGCTTTTTAAGCCAGTCTATGGGTTCTGTTGTAGACTTGAGTTTACAAGAGGAAGTAGGTTTAGTTGAGTTAGAAAAAAATCAACTAAGGCAGTGGTCCCTGATGTTTTTGGGCCCAGGGACCGATTCATGGAAGACAATTTTTCCATGAATGGGAAGTGGAGGAGGGGAGTTCAAGATGATTCAAGGATATTACATTTTTGTTCACTTTATTTCTATTACCATTACATTATAATACATAATGCAATGATTATATAATTCACCCAGCATTCGTATCACAGTCTCAGCTAGACCTCAGATCATCAGGCATTAGATTCTCATAAAAAGCACACAGCCTAGAAGTGACTCATGCACAGTTCACACTGCGCTTCTCACCCTCATAGGAATCTAATGCCTCTGCTGACCTGACAGGAGGCAGAGCTCAGGAGGAAATGGGAGTGGCACAGAGGAAGCTGTAAACACAGAGGAAGCTTCGCTGGCCTCCTGCTGTGCAACCTGGTTCTTAACCTGTAATGGAAAGAAGGAAGGTCAGGAACCTCTGAACTCAAGCAAATAGCAATTCCAGGGGCAACACAGAGGTCTTGCCATTGCAGCAAATAAATTCTTAGGTTCCTGACAGCTCTCCAGAGAGTAAGCCTGGAAATTTATCTCCAATCTTCTTGGAGTTCAAAAGAAAGAGGAAATGTATGTAAGTTGTGATTCACACCTTTAAAAAAAAAGTAATATATACTAGTTCTTCCACATACCAATAACAAAATTAAAGAAATCTATTATTTTTTTTTATTCCATGGATTCTCCTAAAAAGACACAAGGCTGCCTATGACAGAGATATTTCCATTTTTTAACAGAAAAGAAATGTAAGCTTTGCATGACTTTTTCTTCTTTGAACCTTAATTTTAAAAAACCTTAAATCTTAATATTATCATCCATCTTTGCCATGTTTATGAACTCATCTTTTCTGCTTGGCTGTTTTCTGCTAGAATACTGCCTGCAACTTACCATAGAAATGAAGTCCGTAGCACTGTAGCACAGGCACAGGCTTCACAAATGTGTGTTTAACAATGAGTGATGAAGTGGACTTTCTTGTGATGAACAGGGGTTCCTGACCTAAGCTAGTAAGTATATTAGTATATACATACATACATAACTGCCACCTTGTTGTATGCTCACATCCTGAAGAGAGGGCTCTGGTGTACTTCCTGTTCTTCTGAGGGTACTAATCCCACTGTAGGAGCTCCACCCTTATGACCTCACCTATACCTAATCATGTCCCAAAGCCTCACTTCCTAATAAAATTACCTGGAAAGACAGGACTTCGACACATGGCTTTGAGAGACATAAGCATGCAGTTCATAGTAAAATCTAACTTGAACAACAATAAAACCTAAAATATGGAGATCTTCCGAATAGATAGCTTCCTTACAACACACTAAACAGAAGTCTTATTTTATCCACAATTTCTTCTTTCTCTATGTAAGAATTTGCATTTTGCACTAAGACTATAAAAGGCTCCTGGGATGGGCATATAATTCAATAGCAAAGATTCCCTATAACCAAATAAATAAATAAATAAATAAATACCTCCACATAAATAAATAACTAAATAAATAAATAAAAGCCTCCTTACATTCTTAGATCATCCTTTTAATGATGAGTTTTTGGTTCATTTACAAAATACAGTAAGATTTGTTGCAAGCATCTGTGTTAGAAACAAGGTATCATCACTAATGATTCAATACACAAAAGATCCGTCTTCAAACTCTTTAATGACATAGCATGGATGCCAACTAATTAGAGTGGACACCAGAGATAAACAGGCTTGTGGTCATTGGGCTATGTGCCAAGGGGATGTCTGTGGGTACCAAAGGGTTAAACCCCGAATGCTCAAGACCTGCTTGTGGGTGACGTTTAAAGGCGAGACATCTCCTAGCACACAGCATATGTGTGATGTGTGGGAACTGCGTTTTATTTATGGGCTGTCACCCCTGCACCCTACTATAGCACCTAGTACACGGCAGGCAGTGAATAAACAAATTAATAATTAATTAATTAATTGTGATTTTATTCAGACAGTTTTCTACAAGTGGTTTCTGTAAGAATATTCCTATGATAAAACATTTTCTCAGCTATAAACTGATTTTTTAACCATTGAAACCACCTAAACTATATACATATTATATATATTATATACATATTATATATATGTAATTTTGAACCTCAAAAGGGCATTTAGATTTTTCTAAGATGATTAAATGTTGGGATTAATGAGGCAGGGACAATATTTCCTTTATACAAACAATTTTTCAATTATATAGGATAGTGGAGTCTAGTGACTGCTACCAACACAAAACCACTGGGTGGCCAGATTCTATTTTATGCAGTGAGGTTAGCAATTATTCTGTAACACTTAATTTCCTGTTACTAATGCTTTCCCAGAAGCACTTAAGCATGATGGCCTTATGAATATAGTTATTAGTGGAACTGCACTCAATATTTGGATTCTTCTGGAAATCTGATACAGATAATATCCCTCCAAAGGTTACTGTCCAGATAAGAAGTCATTGTGTCAGCAGGCCTGAGTCTCAGCCAGCTGTCATTAAGAGTGTCTCGTTAGCCAGTGGAGGGCTTTGTAGCTGGGTCAGGGCCATGAAAGTCTGGGGCAAGGTTGCTAAGGTAACAAAATCTTTCCAAAGACTTCTCTCAGCATCAATCTTTCATCTTGTTAAATTTATATAAGCAAAACACTGTGAGGAGAATGCTAATATACCAAATGACAGAAACAATTGCATGGCTATTTCTAAGCTTGATAGGTATGGGTTTAAGGTACTTTCTAAAGATACAACGGTACATGTGGGATTAGGGGTGGTAATGGAAATGAGTTAAATTATCCCAGGCCCACCTACTGCTTACATTAGCAGGTGGACTACCTGGTGCTACAAAGCAGAATTTAATTGAACAGTGCACAGTGATAGTGCCTACCTGGTACCTGAATCCACTTTTCAGCAATATCTGAGTCTGAGAAGAATTAAATTCTAAAGAAAGTGAAGCTTAACATGTCTTACAAAGAGTCCAGATTCAGTGAGGTAGTATAACTCCAATTTTTGCATTAAGCACTGATGGCAAGGCAGGTTATATCTTAAAATATATGGGACATCAAAGGCTGTCAGGATCATGTCAGAAAGATACAAGAACCAACAGGAATGGTTCCCTCTGGCCAAAACTGGAACAATTTTAACATCAAAAAGAATAATGACAGCAATGGATTGAAACATATTACATATATTTTAAAAATTTAAGAGTTAGTGATGATACTAAAAAAGAAGTAAAATAGCACCCACCCTTACTAGAAGTTTCTAAGACCCTCAGCTCATTACTGAAAATTAACAAATAATGGGAAAGAATGAAGAATATATCTTTCTTTCCTGAATGAATTATATATCCAAATAGATGAGAGAATAATAAATTCTTGAAAATTTTTTCAAGCCAGGCCTGGTGGCACACACCTGGAATCCCAGCACTCGGGGAGGTTAAGGATCACAAATTCAAGCCCAGCCCAGGAAATTTAACAACTTAATGAGATCTTGTCAAAAAGAAAAAAAGTTAAAAGCCTGGAGATAAAAGGCAGTTGAAAGATTCTGAGTTCAATCCTCATAGCAAGGAAAGAAAAGAAAAGTCTTTATTTTCCGGTTAATCACTGCAGAACAGCTAATAGGATGCAGATCACCGTTCCGCAACTCATAATGCAATGACAGATCCAGACTAGGACCTCCATGAATGCCAAAGCTACTAGGCCAAACGCCTCTGGGGAACTTAGTGTCGGGAAGGCTCTGTGGACAGCTCCTTAATCACAAATCGCTCACAGCTCCCTCAAAGGGGTATGAAGCGCACCGTGGTGAAATGTCGGAAGGACACGTGGCACCTGCATTTTGTCTATCGAACTGGCAAATATTTTCAATTTTGCTTAAAAAGATTGAACTTGAACCTAATTAGCTTCCAGCTCTGGTTACAAAGGAGAGAAGAAATTAAATAACACCACAACCTAGAAACTGGGACGTTTTCAAGGCAAATGATGGAGTTTACCCAATAAATCAATGACATGGAAGGAAACCAGGAGAGACAATGCTTTAATCAAAGAGCCTTGAGAGACATCACAGACAGATACAGTGGGTGGACCTTTCCTGGCTTGTGAGTTAGACAAATCAAACTCAGAGAACATGCAGTATAACTAGGGTTTACATAATAGAAAATTATTATTTGTGTTAGGTATGATAAAACTTACTAATTATGTTAATAAGGCGTTTCCTTTATGTTTTTACTGTACTGGGGATTGAACCCAGGGTCTTCACAGTGAGCTAGATCTCCAGCTCTTTTCATTATTTTATTAAGAATTTGCTAAATTCTTTATGTGTGACTCAAAATTGCATTCCTGCCTCAGTCTGTCAGAGGGTTGGGATTACAGGTGTGCACCACCACGCCCAGCATAGAAAGGTTTTTTAATCAGTTAGTGATGTATACTAACATATTTACAATGAAATAAACAGTTGCAGAGGTGCACTTCAAAATATCAAGGGAAATGGCTCATGCCTGTAATCTCAGAACTCAGGAGGTTGAGGAGGAGGATCATGGTAAGTTTGAGACCAGCTACAAAGTGAGCTCAAGGCCAGCCTGAACTGCATAGGAAGACCCTATCTCAAAAAGATAAAAAATGCATAAATAAATTAAAAATTAAAATTAAAAAATATCATCAGAAGCCAGGCATGGTGGCACATGCCTGTAATCCCAGCACTCAGGAGGCTGAGGCAGGGGGATCTCCATGAGTTTGAGGGCAGCCTGGGCTACATAAGCAAGGTGAAGGCCGCCCTTCACTACATAGCAAGACCCTGCCCAAAATAATTAATTAAAATAAAATATCAGAGGAAAAGAAGAAAAGTTGAATCACTAAGGTTAGCAAAAGATTGATAATGGTGGAAATTCTGAAAACAAAACACCTGGAGAAATTGCTTTCAATTACAGCCCTGGCGCTGCCTCCGGAGTGCTTCGCCGCCGAGAGAAGCAGCGGGATCTGTCTACTGCTCATGTAAAACACGGTTACTTCTAACAAGCCCGTCTGTGTTGAATGGAGCCACCTGAACTGCCAAATTTAAAAGTTTACACTTATCCAGGCCTGTGTTCTGGAAGAAGACAGTCTGAATATCTAAAGAGAGTCTGAACGCTAGAGCTGGTCCCTATCTGAACACAGGAACAAAGGAAAAGCTCAGGTTGAAAGCCACTGTCCTCAGAGGAGGTTTCTGTGGTTTGGCAGCTGAGAGGGGGTGTTACCTAACTCGTGGCACTTTGCACCCAGCAGCCTAAATTTCCGGATCCCACCAGACCACCAAGATGGCTTCCCCGGCAGCCAGACGTCCAGGGCTCACAGCACAGGGCACCGAAGGGAGGGAGAGACCGCACGGCCACTCCCAGCCAGGTGGTCGTGAGCCGCTGTTTCAGAACTAAAGAGCATTTAAAGAAGTAAGGATTTTTAATTGTTGCTTTAGTTTTGGTTCAGGTCTTCATTTGGATTTTTTGTGTGGTTTTTCTGGCTTTTTGTTTCTGTTTCTCGTTTTGTTTTCGTAGTGCTGGAGAATGAACCCAGGCCCTTTGCACTGCGCTATAGCTCCAGCTGTTTTTTAATTTTTTATTCCAATAAAGGATATCTCTAAATCAATAAATTAGCCATCCTGGGCTCAAACAGGCAATCCTCCTGCCTCTGCTGCCCACAGTGCTGGGATTACATGTGTGAGCCACCAAGATTTAAATAAGTTATAATGCAACAGTGATCATCTATCAAGAGACATTACAAAGATGTTAAAAAGAACACCCCAAATAAAAATTGAGCAAAGGTCACAAAATCAACTGAGAGAAACATAAATGGCTAACAATGAACTATTTTTATGATGTTAGGACTAAACCCAGGATCCCCCAAATGTAAGACAAGGGCCCTATCACTGAGCTACTTCCCAACCCCACTAAATTATCTTTCAGTACTTAAAAAATCAACCTCCATAACCATCAATGAATACAAATTAAAACAAACAAATAGCATTTTGTCTGTTGAACTGGGGAGTCTTTTCAATGATAAACAGTATTGACTTTTTTTCTAGGAAGCAGTTATAAAAATTGATACAACCTTTCCAAAGGTCAACTTGACAATATGTATCAGACTCATTATCTTTGAACTAATAATTCTACTTCCAGGAATTGATCCAAAGAAATAATTACAGACATGGACAAGATTTAGGTAAAAGAAAGCCCATTCCAGTGTTGTGTATAATCATAAAAACTGAAAATAACTTAGATATCCAATTATTGAAATTGCTTAAAGAATACAAACAGGAAATAGAATATCATGTTGCCAGTAAAGCTTTTCAGCCAAGAAGGCAATGTTTCAGAAATACACTTATATTATATGATTAAGTCTAAAATGAAGTTATTATAATAACGTGTTATCTATGCCTTTGTAAATATATGAAAATACTCACCAAAAAGAAATCGAATGCAAAATAAAAGCCTACATTCCCTTTAACTCACTTGATAGTAATTATTTGATTTTTCCTCTTTATCAATTTTCTTTTAAAGTTTAACATAGAAAGACAAGAACTATTTTTAAGATTGAAAAGAAAGAACTTTTCTAAGCACTAAGTTCACTACTCCAACTGTGCTCAATTGTTCTTCTCCCAGTCTCCGTTTATTGTACCCTATTTCTCCCTGATAAAACTAACAGGGAAGCCTGAGCCCTACCATTTCTACCTGCTGATTGCTCCACCAGGAGCCCTGGGGAGGAGGCTGTCTAGTGGCAGGCCACTAGGTGTGAAAAGCCTTTATCCTTTATCATGCCAGTTACTATACTTAGCATTTCCTACCTCCAGGCAGTACAGCAGTACCAACTCCTCTCTCTCTACTCCCTGGCTAAAGCTAAAACTCAGCCAGCACAGAGGCCCCCATGCCCTTTTCTTCCTTCCCTGCTCCCCTGTCAGAAATATCCTGCACAGAAAGACTCATCCATCTCTCCAGACTTCCATTCCAATAAATGTTTAATCTACTGGTTACAATTTTTCCATAACCTTAAGCTCCTGTTTTCAGGGCAAATCTATATTACTTCTTAGCTGAATCCATTTGAGGCTCTTAGAAGCATAATATCTTTTTTTCCCCTTTGGTAAATTTGTTCAAAATATTGGGGCTTAATAAACAGCTTTTAAAACATAGAGAATAATTATTTTCTCATTGAAAGTTATCCTATTTCCAAATTGAGAAATAGTTTTTAAGCTTCTCTCCTTATAATAAAAATTTGATTAAGGTTATAAAAATGAGTTAAATTGGATGTTGTATAAAGCAGATTAAGAAATTTTAATCACTGTCATCTGGAACCTTAGACTGTCAGGCAATCATTCACATTTACATAATATGAATGTGCAATTTCATACATCCATTCGGCATTTGTTAAATGTCTATTAAAATCCAGGAGCATCCCTCCCACCAAATCCTGGGGGTACAAATATAAAAACTGGGAGGATGCTATTGGAGAAGCTCACAAACTAGTAAAGAACATTAAATATATGAGTAAGCAACATAACCCAGTAGATGAGAGCAATTATTCACGTGTGCACAGGGCCATATGCAGACAACAAAATAGTCTTTTAATATTCACAAAAGGAGAGTTTCTCGAATGAGGTATTTCTTCAGGTGCTAGCAGGTGATACATAGTTTTTTAATGTTTCCTATAACTCTGGAACAGACCAGAACACAGCGAGTCCACCATATTCCTATACTGTTTGGCTTGCTGTACCTTTTAGTATCTCATGTTCATAGTGAAAATCCAAGAGTGGGTGCCTTCATTTCTCTTGCTTCTGAGACAAAATACTCAACATCGAAAGTTAAGGAAGGAAAGGTATATTTAGCTCACAGTTTGTAGAGGTTTTTCAGTTCATAATTGGCTGGCTCCCTGGCAGAGTGACATTGCAAGGGAGAAACAATTCATGGCAAGCAGAAGACAGCAAAAGCAAGCAAGCAAGAGAAAAGACAAACCTCTTTTGATTCCTTGCCAAACCCATCAGTGGACTGATTTAGTGATGGCCCACCCTTAATCCTAGCACCCTTACCAGCATTCCTAACATTACAGCATGAATCAGTCACACACTCTAGATTCAACCACATCTGAAAAAGCTCCACGTATGACTGCATGAGGTTTTGGGGGACATCTAGATACAAGCTGTGACAGTCGGTTTGCAAAGATCGTGCATATGGCTTTATTAAACCATGAGACCCTTTCTTCACAGATCATCAGCATTCGTTTAAGAAGTGTTTCTCTCTAATGTGCCCGCGTTACAAGAAGGAACTGGAGACATCTGAGAGATCAGGAAATGAAAACATATCATACCCATGTTTCTATCTCTAGAATCCAGCATGTTGTTCAACATATAAAAGATGCTCAGTAAATGGTTGGCAAAGCCATATCTGAATGTGTAATCTCACTTACATCATCAGAACCTAGAGGAATAATTAAAGCACATATTATCCTCATTTTGCAGGATAGAAAATGCATTGAGGACATTAAGTGACTCAGTTGAGATCACAGAGTGAGTTAGCAAATCACTTGGTTTTAGAAACCAGACCTACTCCCAAATCCAGTGCCCCTTTTATCCTAGGACCCCAAGGCCCTAATTTCTTAGCCAGTCTTAATTTCAGATATTCTATATCACTTTGAACTCAAGCCACATTGCACCTTAGTTTTTCTGTTTGGAAAATAGTCTTGATAGCTGCAACTTTTTGTTTTGTAGACAAAAAGAAAATGAGCATCTACCTAGTAAATAGACAGAATCATGAAACAAAATCATAAGTGAAAGTCACATGATACTGAGTAGGAGGGATTAAACGATAATGACCTTGAGCCAGTTTGGTTATTCTGGTGGAAAAGGGTGTTTATAACACTGGGAAGGTGTGTTGTCAGGAGAGAGAGGGGAGAGAGAGAGAGAGAGAGAGAGAGAGAGAGAGAGAGAACACTCATAAGAGCTGGATGCAGATCCCTCAGAGATAACACCAGTTCTGTCTATCAGTTCCTCACCTAGCAGCAAGCCTGGGACATTCCAAGATTACGTGTTGGGAAGGCATCTAAACAAAGATGAGATGGAGAAATGAATGCTTTGAAGCATGAGATCCATAAGAAGCACAGGCTTCATGGGCCAATGAAAACATAAGGTTCCTACAGGTCAAACATAGACCAGCACTGATGTGGTACCTTGGACAACTAAATTTAGAAGCATCATCTACAAAATGAGAATAATAATTTTAGCATCTCCCACAGGATTACTGATGGAGTTAAAAGGATCAAGCACTTACTAGAAAATTTAGAATACAGTGAACTTGCAATACGTTATTACAACACAGGATTGTTTTAATTACTTAATAATTCTGGTATTGTAATATGCATTAGGTTAAGCAATCATTCTTATTGCTGAATGTAGCATGGCCATCCTCAGCAAGTCCTTTTGTCTTCTCCACAAAATCCCCAGTTACAAAAACTTCCAGTAATTAACAGAGAAACTAAAGTCAGTGGGCCCCATCTAAACAGTACAGTTGTTATTTCTGAAACCCAGTGGGTAAAAATCAAGGAAGTAACTTTTTCCGGAACACTGTCTTAACAAGGCTTAGTTCCAAGTGGTAATTTCAAATGATAAACAAGAGCTGGTCCAAATGACTGAGCCCGCAAATAGATCAGGGATGGCATAGCTGGAATAAAGCAAAGGGCCTCTTTTGGTAATTACCCTCAGCAAAGATCAGCTTTCCTTCAAACACGATTACCATAAAGGAATGAGGCCTTTCCTAGATCTAGGATCACTACTTAGCATTCCTGAACTACAGGCCCTTTCTTACCTTAACATACACTTTATCTTTATTTTAGTCTCCTTGTCTGAATAGAAATCCCTGAAAAAATTATTTTTAAGAAAATAACCGTAACAAGTTGATGAGCACAGCCTTGATCAATGAGCATATAATTCCAGCTGGGCCTTTTAAATCTAAGTCATGTATCGACTAATAAGCACCCTCTCCCGTCACATGTAGTGGCTTATGCAGTGGCTTGTGTGCATCGCAGAGTTATTTGCAAGTTAATATATATTAAAATCACATATGCCCACACACATTACTTCTGTGCGTCAAGGGACCTCAAGAGACAATCCATCCATCTTCATTTGTGACAGTGTATGCATCCATAGTTCATAAATGGTGATAAATGAATTGTCATACCGTCCCAATGGTATAATACACTTATCCCCTATTCTTGCCATATTAATACAAGTTCATTTCAGCACCCGTCAAATCTTTAAAATGAGTGAGCCAATATTTGCCTCCTATTGGTAACCACAGAAGAATGTTAATATCACCTCTCAACATTCAGTATAATCTGTTTGGTATGTAAATCAACAGCAGAATAGAAAAATGAAAAAAAGTAATAATAATTTCCACTCATTATGACTCTTTGATCCACTAAGACAAATTGAGATGGAAAATGCTTACTTGGTTTAGACTTCGGTAAATTCAGAAGGAGATAGCTCTAGGCATCTGATCTAACCTAATGCATGGGCCAACATGATGGGGAGGGAGGAGATGGAGGAGAACGGTTTGGACCAATGAATGTGCCTGTGAGCTGTTTTTAAAGAAGTCTGATTGGTGTGTTTATCGCTTTAGCATCTGCCTTGTATTAAGTGATTATTCATTAATGAGTGTCATCCTTGCCTTGCTTTGTACAGCCAACTCTCTGTTTCTTAGGAGCACAAGGTATTTTGTAACTTAAACTTGCCCAGAACATATTCAAGAGCATGTAATACCTTTCAGTCACTCGCACCTCTTCAGCACCTGTGACCAGAGAGGGCTAGCAAAAGGAGACAAAAATGTGGGGTCAGTAAATCCCAAGGCAGAAAGGGGGTGAATGTGTCACATCCCCAGGTTCCCATGCTGTCACCCACCACTTATCTCTTGCACCGTTCACCACCTCCTTCCCTCACACTCTAGCTTCACCCAGCCCTCAAAGCTTTTCTGTTTAGCTGGCAAAATACTACACAGAGCTTTTTAAATGACTAAAATGAGGGATTACATTAAGGGTAAATCTTAACTAGTTCTCACTACAAAGGCGACTCAGTGCTAGTATTTGTTTGCAAATTTTTATGATCATGTACTTTATGGGTAAAAATAATCTAAAGTATATACCAAATGTATCAGTAAATTTTATGTATACAGCACTGTCCTAATATATTATGCGCAACTAAGCAAATAGTCCAGAAAAGGATAAAAGGAGAATCTGAATTCTTTTTTTTTTTTTTTTCACACTCAGAGACCACAAGCCCTCTAAGTCCTCTCGCGGGCATTTTCCAGAACCAAAAGAGCTTGTCGCTTCAGGTGTCACCCTTTGAGGCTATGTCTCAAGAAGAAGACTCTTAGACACAACCCTCCATGGACAGAGTTCTGCGAACTCTACTGTAGACCGTGTTCAATCCCTTGTTGAGCTGGGGTTTGCATGCCAAGGTTTGGGCAAATAGAGAAGTAAAACTTACTTGGAAAACAAAATTCAACCTGTCTGAAAGTGGATATGCACTAAAAATGAATGCTTTCTCATCACCTGGCTATGTGGGACTAACAGGTGGCCCTGGGAAGCAGCCAGACCCCCACTTCAAGCTTCTGTCAAAACCAAACAAAGAACAGGTGAGGCTTGTCAAAGGAGTGGCCTCCAGGGTCGCTGTCTGCCCAACTCTCAGAGACAACAACTCTAGAGGAAAACACTGAGCTGACAGAGTCAGTGATTTATAATCTCTCATTCCCATAAAATGACTCTCGTTATTCTTGGGAGCTTAGATCTGAAGTGAGCTGTAATGGGCCACTGGGCTAAAAATGAAGTGCAGATTTATTTCTATAATCACCACCAGCCAAACCCTTCCCTGGGAAATAACTAACTTGGCTTTTAAAGTGCTGGGATACCTTTAGAATGCTTGAGATTTATCTTTGGGTTTGAACGTATGTATTGCTTTGGGAAATTGTAACTATTTGAGTTGTAGATGCCCCGATCAGCATACTGGGGAGAGCTGCAAAGACAACAGATAAATAGATTTGTTCTTCTGTTTCTCACTCAATTCTGAGAAAATTCTTGTGTTTAAGAGATGGTAAGGAAACAGCAATTACAAACACATCTAACACTGGCTTAAGAGACTTCCCCATCTAACTACTGTCCCAGAGACTAAGTAACTTCAGCCTCAGTGTAAATTCAAATTTTGAAATTGAGTGTGACTCATAATTACCAAGGAGCCCAACTCCCCAGCTCTAGGGCACCCTCTGGCTGGAATGGGGTAACTTCCCTCACTGTTCAAACAATCCTTGGACACAAATAGCATTTTCATATAACTGTATTGTCATGAATCACAAGAGTTAAAGTGAAAGATGCATATCAAAAAGTAAAACAACTAAATAAATAATAAGAACCACGGGATCTTTGCTGTAATTTCAGATCACAGCACATTATACAATGCTGCTCTGGCTCGCAGGTGATCAAGTATCTACTGCTGTTCTCACTAACACCTTTTGGCAGAGGTCTTAACTCATAAGAAGTTCATTTATTACCTGCATATATGCAAATATCGTTTTCCTGACTTCCTTCTGCTACACCTTTAATGAATCTTCCCAACTCTAGACTTCATGCGGCAGCAGTGGGGGTACTTTGAGCAGTCTGAAACTGAACCCCACACATCCCTGTTTGGGAAATTACCACTGCACTCAGAGAAGAATCCAAAAGTTAGCTAGGAAGATTCTGAGGCTGCATGTACACCACCGTTTTTTGGCAAAACCACTGAAGCCCACTAAGAAAAAGTGAATTGTCCAAGGCCAGCCAGGAAGTCCGTGGCAGAGTTACAAGTGAAATCTGGTTCTTTCATTTCTCCCATGACACCTCCTTAAGATACTGTAAAGGATTAAAGGCCCTGGGGAATGAAGGCTGAAAGACATTTCTTTGCTTTCAATGGGTCAAAGGTCTGAGCAGGTCAGAAACTGTTCCCAACATCAAGAGCAGTCATCTATCATGAGACAGAATGTCAGTATTTGCTCAAAACTCAGCTCTTCTCTCACTGGCCAGTTAATATTTTTTAAATGATTTATGAAGACTCTCAAACAAAATGCTCTTCCTGCAAGAGGAATTAATATGCTGAACGTAAAATATTTGCACTAATTACTAAAGGTCAAAATTGGATTACGCAGAGATTAATCAGCGGGCCCAAGGGAACAGGCATATATTAGACACAGTGTGAGAGGTGCTGTTCAAACCGTTGAGGAAAGTATACTTTGCTGCTGATGAAACTGTAAACTGTGGCAAGGACATTCTCCTTAAAATCCAGACTGCGGCGCCAGCGGTCACCAGCCAACAGTAACTGCAACCTCAAAACCCTCCCATCGTTGAGAAGACCCTTTAAGAGAAACTCCAAGCACAGTTACCCACATGGTAGCCAAGGCTTTTTCATGTGTCACTCTGCCTTCCCCATTTCCTTCCACCATTGTTTTTCTTCCTGTGTACCCCATAGCCCATCTGTCAGACCCTCACACCTGTCTTCCTGCTAAAACTTCTATTTATCCTTCCCAGAACACTTCTTTTCCAACTGACTCACCAATGAGAATAAATCCTACTCATCCTCTAGGTCTCATGAAGTCCACATGCTCTCTGGAGGGAAGTGGTGTCACTCACTCCAATTCTTCACGGTCACTATCCTCACGCTTTGTCCTGTGACTTGGTAATTTCTCTCACTAGTGATTTACAAAGTAGTTTTCCATCCTTTGAATTGAGTTTAACCGTGTGACTCACACTGGCCAAGAGGACTCTCTTTCCCTCTTCTCAGAGAACACAGATAACCTTGACCTTCTGTGATTGAGAAAATAATCCTACTGGTGGTCTGTTGGACTATCTTCTAAGAAGCTTGTGGTGTTGCTATTCCCTTAAGCCTGTGCTCCTTAGAGCACTTCCTTGTTTCAGATATTTGTAGCACCATGTCAGTTTCATTTTTGCTGATATACTTTCCTGGAGTGCAGTCTTGAGACAGAAGTTAAGTGCCAGTATTGGGCATAGCCATTCAAAGGTCTTCATGGTTCCATTTGCCTTCTTTGCTTCTGTCATAGTCATAAGGACAAATG
Organism: Hydrochoerus hydrochaeris; assembly: GCA_004027455.1. Classification (NCBI taxonomy): domain Eukaryota; kingdom Metazoa; phylum Chordata; class Mammalia; order Rodentia; family Hydrochaeridae; genus Hydrochoerus; species Hydrochoerus hydrochaeris. The sequence goes on along the minus strand of PVLA01004173.1, from coordinate 112,929 downwards.
TGGGCTAGCCTGATGATCCCAGGAAGAAGGTAAGGGACATCCAACACATTTCAGCAGCCAAGACCAAACTAGATTAGCTGTTATCCAGGTAACCCTGTGGGAATTCAGACAAGAGTCTGCAGAACAGACTGGTCAGCCCACTCCCAGACACCTAAGAAGTTACAAATGATTGCCATTCCAAGCCTCTGGATTTGAAGTGGTTTGTTATACATCAATAGTGCTTTTGCCATCACATAAGTGATCAAACCTTATTAAAATCCTTGGCTTAATTTTCTCTCTCTTGAGGCTTATAGTTTCCAACACAATTGAAATGCTACGTATCTTACTTGCCGTATTATTTCAAGTTTTAGCACAGTCTGAAGGTACACAGTAGATAACCATTAAATAAGTGGTTGTTGAGTGATCACCTTATCACTGTAACACATTTTCTACATCATCTGACAACAAATGGCCCACCTACGCTTCTCAAAACCTCCCACAGTAGGCACAGCATTTTAACCTAACAACAATCAGGCAGGGTAGATTATGCTTATTTGATCACAAGCTAAACAGAATGATTGTGAATACAAGGTCCTATCTCACTCATCCATTTTTGTTTATCTTATTGGGGTTTTATCATCAGTACTAAATAGATGGGTGAGAATTTACAAATAAAGTTTATTCTTACATTTGGCATAATATTCTCTGTTGCTCCAAATCCATCCAACCTGTATTAATTAAATACAAAGTTAGCCTTTCAATACACGCAAACCTGCTAGAATTAAGATCCTGTTCTTCTGTAAATCGTTACTGGAAACCTGACTATAGTAGTGAAAATTGCACTTGCATTATTATCATAGCTCCCATCTAATGCACCTGTTTCTGCATGGTGCTTTGGGGGGAAAAAGATGCAGAGAATTTAACAACCTTTGCACTTTGTGCTTTATACCTCATCCCCCATAAGGAGTCATAATTACAAGAGTTTGGCATTGTCAAGGGCTCAGCTACTACAGACTAAGAGAAAATGGAGGTTTGGTTCAGTTACCCTGTCTCTTTTAAACTTTGTGATGATGATGATGATGATTGTGATTACACTGTGAATAAACATAATGTCACTAAACTGTACACTCATTCAGCCTACCTTTGCTGCTGTGTGATCCCAAAGTCCTTAACCTCTATGCCATTTAAGGGAAAACTGAGATTCTGTTCAGAGGAACACTCCTGGTGTCTACCAGTGGAGAGCCAAACTGCCTTCTCTTCCAAAGTCTCCCGCAGGACAGGAACATTCCACCAACCCAAGAAGGTAAAACCCTCTTGATAGAACCACTAGCACCAAGCGCAAGCTGAAGAGGAAAATTATACACACACCATTCTACGAGCCAACTCCCTCAAGAAAGACCAACACATCCTTCTCATTGAAAAGGGAGTTTTTGTCTCTAGGAATCATTGCCTAGAATCTTACAAAAAGTTGCCAAAAATAATAGTAACATATCCTAGGATAGAAAGCTAAAGACAAGAAAAAAGTTCTCCATCCTGAAGAAATACCTGTCCCTCTTGAATTCTCTGATGGGTTCCATTCCGCAAATGCCCAATGAGATCACAAAAAGAAGCTCATGAGTCAAGAACAAACTTGTCCCACTGGCTCAGTGCCCTCCAGCTGGGAGTGACCCAGTGATCAGAATGTTCCAGAATCAACTTGAGAGCATGTAGAAGCAATTCCAGTTCTTTTGTTCTAAGACTGGTGACTATATTTTAAACAAGTCCCTTAGCAATCCAGATGAAAGTGGTTTATGTACAAAGGTTACATGGATGAATACCATCTCCCCATAAAGAATGTATTCATTATATATCATAATAATGTACTAATACAAAATAAAAATAAATTTTTAAATGTCTCCATCCCTGTCTTAGAAGGAAAATAAACAACATGCAAGAGAAAATTTCTCCTTCTCTTAGGGGTTCCTGTAAGTCTGATACAGTACCTAGAAATAATAGTGACAACAGTGTGAGTTTGAGGAGTAAACCAGATAATGCTTGCAAGCACTCAGAAGCTTGTTGAGCCTAGGGAAAGTTCTTAGTCAATGTTAACTAGTATTATAATGTATCCTTTTATGCATGGCTGATTTCTGAGACACAAACAAATAGGAAAAGAATAAGACTTAAACGAAGATCTGTTTTACCCTCTATGTGAAGTACCTCTCCCCCCTCATCTGCCTTAGGAACTCTGATTTATTTTTTCCAGGTTCTTTTCAAATGATGCCTCTTCTAAGCAGTGTCGCGGTTTCCTCAGGACCGGCTCCTTCCTCTTCTGTCGTCACACCTCCCTGGATGGCGGTGTACATTTCAGCCATCTCCCACCAGATTGTGACTGTCTCAGACCAGGGCTCATTATTTCTCTAAATAAATACCTCTGATCATTGACCCGCCCACCCCAGGTGTTCTGTACCTCACATCACACCCTCTAAAGATACTTAATAAATATTTGGGAAACAGTGAAGAAACAGAAAGGTACATTTAGACTAGAAAGACCAGGCATGATCATGGGTCTAGAATGCAGAAAAGAAATAAGGAACTTGAAAATTCCAAGCAAAGAATATACAGTCTGTGTCTGCAGAACAGCATAGACACCTGTGAGGTCTCAACACACAAGTGACGAATCACAGTGGTTAAGGCTGGGGACTCTGGAGCCAGTCTACCTGAGCTTGGATTGAGGCTCCACCCTTTATTGGCTGCATAACTTTGGACAACTCAATCACTTCTCCAAACCTCAGTTTCCTCATCTGTGAAATGGGAATAATAGCACTGAGACCCTCATAGGACTCGTGCAAGGGTTGAGCAAACTAAATAATAATAAGAACTATGTTCCTGATACATAGTTAAATAATTAACAAATGTTATTTTTACTGATAGTGTAAATTACAGGCTTTGGAGTCAGGTAGATATGAGTTTAAATCTGTGTTCTAGTGTGGTGATAAATACCTATATGTGAAAAATAATTCATCAAAAGATGCTTGGCACCAGGATGCCTGGGTTCTCCATAAAGGATTATTATTGTGAAGGTAGTCACCACTCCAAGGTCAGACTGGGAAGGGACAGAGGATGAAATCGGCAGAATTTTCAGCAGTCCATGGGATAAGGCTGAAGCGGTGACGACATCAGCCCATGAACAAGTTACCCCCTGGTTACCCCTCCCCCAGCTTCTCCGTGCGTCTAGACAAGAACCTAGAGGCAACTGCCACCTCCAAGAGTGAGGCAAGACTCTTTGGGGGCTTCACATCCTTCTTTATACCCCAGGTGAGGCAACCATCGACCTCCCACCACTCACCATGCTTCCTCCACCTTGTCCCCAAGTTAATAGTGTCTGCTGTAAAGCCAGGCGTGGTGGCTCCAGCACTTGGGAGACTAAGGTACAGGGATCCCACATGTTCGAGGCCAGCCTGGACTACATAACAAGACTTTGTCTCAAAAAAACCCAAAGAGGTGTCTATTTGGGTGTCAGTGCCCTATCTCACTCCTTTGACAGCCTCCTTAGCTGGGGTATGCAAGGAACCCGGGAATGTCTCCTAGGTCAGCCCTCTGGTTGAACAACGTTGAGCCAAGCCTGGTTACTCTAAGTAGATCTCAATTCCAGGGCTGGCGGTTTTATCCCTCCATGTAATTCTTGAGTCTATATTTGCTTGTATTAATTTTTTACTCCTCTTGCTCCACCTATAAAATAAACTGGTATCAAGTCACCAGTCTTGAACCACACAAAATCTGGGAGGTCCCCAAACCTCAGAAAAGATCAAACTGTCTTCTCTCCGCCTCCTATTTTCATCCATTGTCATCCATTAAAATTTCCTACCAAATCTTTCTGGTAGCAAATCAACTATTAAAAGTGACTACTTTTTAAATAATGTGTTCAAGTAAGTTTTCCCCAAAAGGAGGGGGAAAGGCAAAACAATATTTCACCATCATGTACCTATACACACACACATATGCACCAAGAAAACTTAGTTCCTGTTAAGGAAGCCGATCTGTGTGTGTTTGAGAAAACTCAATTTTCAGCCGAGGGAAGTGATATTTATTTGAAGGAGCTCATTGCCGAAAGTGGATCATAAATCTGCTGGCTGTTGAGACTTGGAGGCAGGAAGAACAGAGGTCTGAATGTTCCACTGACAATACGAAATCTTTGTCTTTCAAAGCATTTGTTTAAGTAAGAAAAAGTTTACTCAGCCTGGAGAACATTCTATTGTGGGAAATGAAACTTCTGAAACCTCCAAAGCTAATTTATATATTTGCTAGGCTTCTCTCTGCCAACTCTCTCCTCTCCCAGAGCGTCCGTTAATGCTAAGAAAAGCCTCCAAAAAGCACACACTATAAGCAGGGAAAAAATCTTAATGAATGTAATATATTTGGCAAATCTGTTTTATCTACCAAGGAGATTTCCTTCTCTTTATCCTCTCTCTCTCTCTCTCTCTCTGTCTCTCTCTCTCTCTGTGTTTCTCCTTGCATTATGTTTTGTCTTTTGTCCCCCCCTCAAAAATCAAAATAGAAACTCAATCTTTTGGCATTCCTTCTCTTGTTGTCACTCTCCCTTTCTTCTGACCCATTCAGTTGTCTTTTTTTTTTTTTTTTTTTTGGAAAGAAAGGGACATGAAGAGCCCTGTGCTAACTCCCCCTCTCTTAAGGAACCAGAAAGAAGCATCCACTGCACAACCAGCTCCTAGCCAGGCCCCTGTGGGCTGCAGGCTCTGTAGATGCCCCATGGCCACTGAACATGGGTGCACTCGGGAATTACTAAGCCATCTTAATAACATCAACTCTCAGTTGTGAACAAAGAAACACTTTTTATTTCATTGGTCCATTTTAAATATTCAGAGTGATACCATTCATCCTGGGGAATTTGTACCTGTACATGGTGTATTTTGCTTCTTTTTTGCCCATTCCCCATCCCCTCCCTTCAGTTCCTTTCCTCCTCTTTATTTACAAAAGCTTTGTTTGCATTTTTTCTTCTATTCTACTTTTTTTAGACAGAAAACTTTTAATCACACAAGACATTTTAAATCCAAATCCAAAAGATGAGGAGTGACGGGGCGACGTCCCCCTAACACCGGTGAGGGCTGGCGAGAGCTGAACACAGTTGTCCACCTTTGTGCATGATTTGATTCTCCCTGTTGAAGCTGCACCACCTGCAGGAAGTGGACACTTGTGGCCTGGGTTCCTCTTAACACCTTGCAAATCAGAGCATAGGAGCCGGGCCCGCGGCTGCAGCCTCACCCATGGAGCCCCCAGCCTACTGAATCAGACACTCATGCTAACCAGACGCTCAGGTGGTTTGCACACACACTGGTCTCTGAGGAGCGTGCAAACACCAAGTGTGCAGGAGCCCCTGGAGTTTGGGTTAAGAAACAAGGGCTACACCTGCCAGGTCTGTTGCTTCTGTTTTGCATCCTTTGCAGGGAGGCGTCTACCTCCTGGGTACCACCAGGCTCCCCTCATCCTCTTGCCATCACTGATTGTCTCCACCTCTTCCTCTGTGGCTGCTGTGGACCCAGGGGGCCCTGGTCTCCATAATGGCAGGAGAGGTTGTGCACGGGCTGGGGAGGGGTCTCTTCCCCTTGCCGGGGAATCTGCCGGCACTGATGGCAGAGACTGATGGTTTGACATTTACAGTTCCTTTCCCAGAGAGCAACACAAGACATTTCACAAAGGCTGCACATAATCCTCCTCAATCCCCTGTAGGATGCGGGCAGAGCATGCACTTTACAATAATCCCGTTTGCTCACCCCACCTCTGTGATATCCTCTCCCCTTCTGGAGGGGAAGGAGAACAAGTAACTGCAGAGGCACCGATGTGTGTGTTTTTCGTGCACAGCTGAGACAAGGCTGCAGAGTCCATCACTGCACACGGTCTCCCCAGGAATGTCCCTGGGAATATGGGTGCTTGGGGTGCTGAGCTTTGGGAAGAGCCAGAGCTGGAGGAATGGGCAATAAATAACCCAACACATTACCAACATGAAGTGTGTGTGCATAAAGGTTTTGAGTTTAAGAACAGGTTCCTAAGTGGAAGCACTTTCTGAAACAACATCAGGTTCTTCAAAGGAGAGCCTGTCCCTTGGATCATAGGCATCTTTTGAGGGTATTTCTTTCCCTGCACATCTCACCCCAGTTTCTCCCAAGAGACTGGAGCCCCAGGCACCGTGTTCCCAGGGAGACCAAGTGTAACAAATGGGTCTCTGCAGCTTTAGATCAGCTTTTCACTGAAATGCAGAGACCCAAGCCTCAAAGCTCGCAACAATCTGCACGCTCAGGGTTGGAGCTCCTCTCCAACTGCACACCACGCATCTCATTTCTCTTTTCCCATTTCCTCCTCTCATCCCCGGGCAGCCTCCTAAACTCAGCCTTTATCTTAGAATCACAAGCTCCTCCTTTCTTTCCTTTGAGATAGACAAAAACATGGCAGAGGAGCAACCGGCTGGTTCAACAAAGAAAACTTATCAGACATCAGGGGTCCTCTCAGTCTGCTCTGTTCAGGTTCCCTGAATAAACTGACATTCCCCCAGAGACCCAAGCTCATCCATCAGACACTCAGCGACTCAGCTCGCTCGGTGAGCAGAGCAGATTCCACAAGTTTCCGGAGGGATTTCGTCTCTCCTCAGGTCACCGTTAAGCACTTGCACCGCCTCTTAGCAGCACTTTTAAGCAATGTCAGAGTGTGGACATCCAGACAGATGGCACTGGGCCCAGGATTTCTTAAATGCCTCTAACAATGAAAGAAAGAGAAGCAATCTCCTCTCTTAGAATAGCCACAGACACCGCCCCATGCCAGCCTCCTCTGAGTGTAGAATAAGGGGGACTGAAACCGAATGGGTAAGGAGCAGGACCTGATGTCTCTCAGAGGTGACCACCCGTGAACAAAGAGTTTGTGTCTCTTAAGAAAGCAGTAGTACCCATGAACTCATTGCAGAATGTGGGGCCCCTGTTTTTCTCATGATCTCCACATTTATGTCTCAAGTTGCCCCAAAATGGAATGTTCTCCATCACGGTGCATTACCTAATGCATTCTTTAAATCTACTAAGGCAAAGAACAGCATCTAAGAATGTCTTAAACTGAAGCCCTCAGGTTGGAATGGAGTATAACCTTAGATTCTTGGCATTTCAGTTCAGTGCGACAGGTATTTGCAGTCCGTTCTGTGTGTCTGGGGCATTGTGTAGAATTCTATTGTGTGAAACTCAGTCTCTACAAAAGCTATAACCTGCAGAAAATCAGTCTGGCATTTTCTTCTCTTAGAAATCAGTCTTCATCTAGGAACCCATTCGAAGAAATATAGCCAAATATAACCAATAAGCAACTTATAACCTGATTGAAATCTACTGAAAGTTGTCCAACAAGATCCCTCTAATAACACAACCAAAATGATTGAAACCAGATTTTCCTGCCAGTATCTGTCCACATAAATATGTTCTTCATGTGTGTGTGCATTCAAATTCCTTCCACCTGCCTCCAAAGAGTCTCCTCTTCTTCCCCCAAGCTCTTCACATCTCTTAAACTCAACTCACTCAAGATTGCTTCTGTCTCTCTTGCTTGGATCTATACCTGCTACTTTCCTCTCGTCTATAGCCCACTGATATTTCCAGTAAGGACCCAGCTGGCCTCTCCCAGCTGCTCCAGTCTCCCTGACCCCAGGAATGCTCTGTGACATGGCTCAGCATCCACCTGTCAAGGCAGGGGAAGGGTGCAAGCTGCTTCTGTTCTACCAGCACAGGAAGGAAACACTATGGCTATGAGAGCACTAGTCTTCCCTGGCTAGAAGAGAACTGTGTGATAAATGCCCACTGCGTGTTTATTTTTAAGCACTACCCACTATGAGCTTTGTCACTAACACACACATGGTCCCTGCTATCCAGTAGTTGACTGTCGAGAGAAAAAGACAAGGACTGAATAATTAAATCATTACTATTATGATGAGCCTTACAGCCACCAGCAGAGAATGACAGATGTCCCTCCACATGTCAGTTAAAGTAGACAAATGACATGATACATCCAGAGTCCCCTATAAGATGACCACAAAATTCCTAAGGAGGAGAAGCTAGGGAGATGGGGTCCATTTTCCTGCCTCTTCTAAACTTTCTCCCATTTCCTGCCTCTCTGCTGAATTCCTGTTCCCTGCTCCACACAGGCCTTGAGGTCAATCCTTTATCTCCCTGCCTCCTCACTCCAGCAACAGGAACAAAGCCTGCAAGTCCTAGCTAAACTTGGCTGAAGTTTTCTAGGTCACTGCCAAACGGTTGCATTCCTGCCTAAGACAGCAAATAACTGACAATTACATGTCAGTCATGTCTCCGCTTGAAAGCCCTTTGGCTGTGATCACACGGGGAATTCTCCCTGGTCTTCTTTCTCCTGTTAGTACCCAGTCTTTGACCATCTTGTTTCACACAGAAAGAGATTTTCCACATTCAGTTGTCCCTTGATATCCAAAGGGAATTTGTTCCAAGACATGAAAACCCCTCTTCCCAGATAGCATAATCTGCACATTTCCAAGTCCTTAGGGACAATGACAGTGTTAGCAAGTAACCTACTCACATTCACCCAACACTTTTAAGTCACAGCTAGATTACAAAGTTAATTTCCTGTAAATAGTTGCTATACTGTATTGTTTTAAGGAATAATGGCTAGAAAATAAGTATATATGTATTGGGTGCAAATGAGATTATTTTTCAATATTTCCATCCACAATTGCTCAAATGTAAGGATGCCATGCTGGCATATGGAGGGCCCACTGTAATTCCAAATTCCTCCTACCCTGTTAAGCACAGATATTTAAGCAAATCCACCCCTCCTGCAAAGCCCTTATAGGCCCAACCTTGAAACCAAAACCTTCAAGTGCTCAGATAAGCAAAAAGATCTAGCTGAAAATTCAAACTGCAAATATATAATCTCCCCTAGTAGGATCCACGTACCTTTATTAAGTGACAAAAAGAATGATTGCAATGTGAAAGATATAAAAATTGTCCCTGTCTGTATAATAAGCAGGTGAGACCAAACACTAAGACTACAAGTTCAAAATGACCGGCCACCTTGTCTGCCTTGCCCTCCTCTCACTTTGCCAACAAATACTGTTTTTGGAATAATTGATTAAAATCCTTTCAGTGCTGGCATTCTGGGATTCTTTAATACTTGCAAACACAATTTATTAACAGAAAACACTACCTTTAGAGGTCCTGTTCACAGCTGACAGACTCTCTCCTCTCCCTGGGCAGCTGCTGCCGTAGAGGATGGGGTGACATCTTCAGCCGCCTGATCCTCGCATCCCATTGAGCAGGGGCTCCGAAAGTTCCCTGGGTCCCAGGTCCAGGTGACTTGATCCTGTCTTCTTCCTGTGGCCCACAGGGAAGTGATGACATCTCTGGCCCCATCCAGGGTACCCACCATGGCAGAATCCATCTCAGTCAGCCTGCACCGTCGCCCTAGCAGTCCCACGGCAGACTTCTCCTTGGGAGAAGCATGGTCAACAGTTTCACTAAGAACGCAAGGATGTGGCAGACACCCAACACGTTCTCTCCTTCAGCCACCCGAGGGCCACATCCGAGGATCTGTTCTTCCTTCTCTTCCTCTCAGTGTGAGATGCCATTTCCCCTCTTCACAGAATCCTCCTCGAGTACAGAAGCCCTCTCCTGGGCCAAGGCATGGATTTGACCTTGGCGGGCAGATCCTAGTGGGCAAGCCAAGCACCTTGTACCTCAAGCCCCATGCCCTCAGCCCCTCTCCTTACTGCAGAGCTCTCTGAAACTCTTTTATCAAGTTATATTTTTCTTATCGTACTTTTCTGCTGTTTGCTTTTTCTTTCATTAAGTTTATTGGTACCGGTTAGACAAACACAGTGATCATACTCATCATAGGGCACTGGTACCTGGACGTGACATACCTTGACTCCCCTTTTCTTTTCCCATTCTTCTCCCCTCTCTTCAATCTCTCTTCCCTTCCTTATTTACAAAGTTTCCACTTTATCCTTCTTTTGTCTTTTTTTCCTTTTCCCTTCCTTCCCTTCCCTCTTCTTCCTCCCTAGTCCCAATTTCCTTTTGAACAATTTCCTCCTATTTCACAATATCTGCCGTACATTTTGGTTCTTATTTGCTCTTTCAGTTTCTCACACCAGGGAGAGAAAGCAATATTTACACACATGTCCAATTATTTCACTTAAGAGTATGATATCAAAGTGCATCCATGTACTTAGAAACATCTCAAGTTTATCCTTCTCCATGGCAGAGTAGAACTCCATTGTATTAAAACACACACACATTTTTTTTAACCATTGCTCCGTTGATGGACATTTAGGTTGATTTGAAGATTAAGCTATTCTAAGTTGCACTGCTATAAACATACATCACGGTGGTATGATGTTTTCAGTTCTGGGAAAATACTCAGAAGGAGAATAGCTGGTCAAATGGGACCTCTAATCCTAGTTTTCTGAGGAAGCTCCATACTGATTTCCACAATGGTTGTACCAGTCTACACTCCCACCAACAGTGGAGTAGAGTTCCTTTTTCCCCACAGAGCCTTTATCATTTGTTATTGGTTGATTTCTTGATGAAAGCCATTCTTTCCGCAGTGAGATGGAATCTCAATATTGTCTTACTTCGCATCTCTCAAATGATCAGTGATGTTCAACATTTTTTCATATATTAATTTGCCCTTTGTATTTCTTCCTTTGAGAAGTCTGTGTTCATCTCTGATGCTCATTTTTGGATTGAGTCTTTGAATTTGGGGGGTCTGATTTTTTTAAATTCTTTATATGTTCTAAACATTAGTCCTTTGAGGGACAATTGGTTAAAATTTTTTCCCATTCTATGAGTTGTCTTTGCCCTCTGTTGATGATTTCTTTAGCTATGAAAAAGCTTTTTAATAGGATCAGATTACATTTGTTGATTCTTTGTATTATTTTGCCATGTTTGAGAAAAGAGTAGTCAAAAGAACTTTAAATCAAAATTAAAGCATTGGGGCACAGAAAGACAAGCAACATGTGACCTCACTATCCAAGACAGTTGATCTTATTGAAGTTGAGAAGAGTTTCAGGGTTGGGATACAGGGGGTGAGAAAAGATTGATCAGTATGTGCTGATGTATAATTAGGAGTATAAAGTTCTGGTGTGCCATATCACACAATCAGATGACTCTAGCTAACAGTAAGATCCTGTTTATTTCAAAGAGATAGCAGAAAATATTTTGCATGTTTTAGCCATAAAGAAATAATAAATTTTGAAGAGATAGATGTATTTAAACCAATAAACATTATACGATGTATATACATATCCAAACATTACATGGCACCCCCTACATATGTACAATTTTTATATTTTTTTGTTAAAATAAGTTAAAAATAAGAAAGTAAAAGCAGCTAATCTGTATTATTACTGTATCAGTTAGGATTATAATAGCTATGAGTAACTAAAGAACCAACTCAATGTGGCTCATGTAATAAGTCAATTGATTATTCCACACAACATGAAGTCCAAAGCTGAGGTTGTTCCAAGGTTAAACAACTCAGCAGCTTGGTGACATTATCAATACCCATGTTGTTTTCCTCTTTCTATTCTGCTATCCTTAGTGAAGTCCTCACAAACATCTTCTCATGGCTGCAAAATGACTGTAGTTGCACCAGACATCCTACCCACACACAACAAAGCTGTTTTCTGCATGCTTCATCTGGAACAAAAGTTAGCACCTCAGAAGCCACAGACTTTACATTTAACTGGCCAAGACACATTAAACACTCAGTCCTGAGCCAATCAGCGGTGAGGGATAAGGAAGAACCCAGTTGCCTAGAATAGTACAAGTTGCACTTTTGAAGTGGGGACCCCAAAGTCCTTGAAAAGCCCAAGTCCCAAAGTCTATGCTCAGGCCTCAAATGAATAAAACTTAGGTTCCATTTGCAAGGATAAAATAATATTACCTGCTAAGTAATTGTCTTGGTTACTTTTGTCTCATTGCTGGGACAAAATACCCAACACCCAAAATGAAAGAAGGAAAGGTTTATTTAGCTCACTGCTTCTGGAGGTTTCAGTCCATAATCAGCTGGCTCCAAGGCAGGGTGGCAGGGCACAGGGGTAACACTTCAAGGCAGCAGCCAGCAAAGCAGCAGGAACAAAAAGGGGTAGGGGGCAGAACAAGCCTCTTTTCCTCCCTTATATTGTACACAGGCCACCCCCACCCTCCAGGACGGGCGTAGCACTCACAAAATCTCTGTGCCCTCCTCTTGCACAGAATGAAGATGTTTACAAAGAACGAACCTAGGTTCCAGCTGAGTGTCTTAGTTAAATCTCTAAGCTTCTCAGGATGACACAATGTGTCAACCATAGCAATAATCAACAGTATATGTCATAAATACAATCACATTATTAAACAGCCATTCTAAACATGATAAGAATCACTCTGAATGGAAAACTAATTCCAAATGAAGGAATGCTTCTAAGAGTAGGTCAGTCGAGTGTGGTGCTACAGACCTATAATACCAGCACTCAGGAGAATGAGGCAGGAGAACTGAAAGTTCTAAGCAAGCCTCCACAACATAGCAAAACACTGTCTCGACAACAAAAGCAAAACAAAAACAAGTAGGTCACTGTTAACCTATACTTGTCAAATATTGATGCAAATAATCTCTATCTTTACAAACTTTTAAACCTATGCTATAACCAAAGGAATTGAGTGTTTTAGAAATAAAGACTGTCACATCTCTGGTACCATGGTATTTAAGTTTTTTGCTTTAACTGGAAACTTTTCAGAGAAATTTATTTTCATACCTTGCAAATGGCATTGAGACAAATAAACAGCACATGCAATGGACTACATCAAACTCTAAAAGTCTATTTTATTTTGAATATTATATAACCTCCCATTTTAGAAATTGATATTATTGTGTGAAGTTTCTCCCCTGGGCACCAAAGGAGGACATGTAATAACCGATCATTAACAGCAGGGACAACACAGAACTTTGGCAGACACTGAGACTACAAATACTAAATGTCAGATCAGATCACTGAGCTTCAGAGAGGAGACAATACACCCTGTCCACATTTCCACCAGCTTAATGAATCAAAGACTCCCAGATGCAAGAGACAAAAATCTAACCTAAATGATCTTAGCCCAAACAGGACTTTTATTGATTTAGGACCTTCTATGTGATTTTTCCATTGAAAGGAAACTTCATTGTAATTTAGATTTTAGTATCATCTTCCTTTTGGAATTTTTTTTCAGAAAGAGCAAAAAGTTTAAAAATTTCCTACTTGCTTTGCCAAATAGCACGCGTGATTGATATTATAGCACCCAAATTACCATCAGCAGAATCCCAGTAGCTCACATCTGCTCATAGTTTCCTTTACAATCAATCAGGTGCATTGAAAAGGTCTTTGTGATGCAGAAGGGAACAAAAATCACCTGTGTTTTCCAGTTTACTCTAATTTGTACACAAGATATAATTTGCTGCACTGCAGGTCTCTAGCTCAAAAAGATTCGAAACAACAAAAGCAAAAATAATCACTACTATTCTGAGAGTGAGATAAGTGATAGGGAACTAGCTGTGATCAGCTGGGAATTACATTAAATCTCAACTCCACACAGGAGTGCAGAATTTTAGCGAAGAAAACTGTGTTAAAGTTTACCCACCGTAACCGCTCATTTCATAGAAATGAGGCCAGCAGCCTGTGGCTAACATGGACGTGTCTCCTTTTCCTCTTCAAACACATTAGACTCTCAGTGAAGGAATATGAAAGGGGCAGACTCTCAAAGCAAATGAAAACAGGAAAGGACACAAGAGATGAGAGACCACAGGGGATGGATGAGTGACGGTCACACACGTAGCAGATGGAGAAAGCTGGACCGAAGACCTGCAGAGGAGAAGCCAATAGTAGGAATATTGCTGGCACCAGGCACTTTTAAAGGGGAGAGCTGAGAAGAAGACCCAGAAGATAGAAGAAAGTCAGAACAAGGAGCTGGGAAATCTCCTAGGTCCCTTCCACCAAGCCAAAAGACTGCTCATCCTCCAGTTTGGCAGAAGGTTGGAAGTTTCCACACTCGGAACAAGCAACCCAGTGACCCAGAGGAGTTTCATGCTAGGACAGCAGAGACACAAATGAGGCCCAGTAGGGGGCGAGTCTCAAACTGACAAGGACCACAATGATAATAGGAAAAGCAATAACACTAAAAATTATCTAAAGACCTCAGATTCCAACATCTTATTAATAAGAGTCTCACAAAGGAAAAACAAAGAGCTGGAATAGGAGGAAATTATTGAAGCAATAGTACATGAAAACTGCTCAGAACTGAAAAAATAAAATAAAAGGGCCTAATAGGTATCCAAAGCAGTGAATGACAAAAACAACACCAAAGTACAGTTATAAAATTTCAGACTATCAGGGATAAAGAGAAGCCCCCTGAAACTTCAGTGTGGAAAAAGAAAACCTACAGAAAGGATCAGTAACTGTCACAACATCAGAATTGTCAAGGGAAACTCTAGAAATTAGTCATCTAGGGAGAAATACCTTTAAAATTCTGAACCCAAAAAACTGTCAGACTAGCTGTTGCTATTTATCCAAACTCTCTGGCTCTGCCTTACCCTCCCCTGACAAATCTAACTTGAAATCTGCTTCAAATCCATGAGAAAATAATTCCCAGATGTCCATGAACCGGTCACATTGACATGGTCATGGTGGCAGCATCAGCCAATACTATGATCCTGCCCATGTTGTCCCTGGGAGTGCAACCTGAGTGACTGACTGCTCAAGGCTCTGCAAGCTGGATTTTCACAGTCTGTTATAGATCTAGGCTTTTCCATCCTTCTGACTGATTTCTAAAATCTGATCTTTTGGAGCTATCAAATCAATTTTTCACTTGCATTCTATTGCTGCAGCAACCAGTTGTCACAAACTTCATGGCAAATGACACACATTTATTATCTCACTATCCTACAGGTGAGAGTCCTGGTAGGCTCAACCATTTCCTCTGTGAAAAGGGCCACTTAAGGCTGATGTCAAAGTGTCAGCCAGCCTGAACTCTGGGGAAGAATCTACTTCTACACTGGTGGTAAGACTCAGGTCCTACTGGAGTCAAAACTAAGGTTTCTGCTTCCTGTAGACCGCCTGATGGTCTTTATCAGCCTCTTGTGCCCTCTCTTCACTCTTCACAATTAGCCCCCTAAGTCTCAGGGCCATTAACACCACAGCAAGTCTCTCTCACACTTCAAATCTCACTGATCCCTCCTGCTACAGATCTGCCTTCAGCCAGAGAATGCCCCCTGTGTTTTTAAGAGTGCATGCAATGCGATTGGACCCACCCTGATTATCCAGGGTTATCTCCTTGTTTTAAAATCTATAATTTTAACTACAATGGCAAGGTCCCTTTTGCCATATTATATAACATAGTCACAGGTGCTGGTATTAAGGCATGGCTATCTTAAGGGAGACATCCTGCCTTCTATAATTTCTAAAAAAAAAAAAAAAAAAAAAAAAAACCTTCAGTGTGTTATAGCAATAGAAACATCTAGCTGGTCCTTGACACCTCACATTTAAAAAGGAATCTTTGTGCTTTTATATGTACCTGAGCAGAACAGGCACTACTAATACAACAAAATGTATTGAGTGCCTCCTGCATGCAAACACTGTGCTAGACCTTGAGAAATCAAACATGATTAAGACACAGAGTGCACTCTCGAGGTGCTATAATCCAGTAGAGGAAATGGAAAAATAAAGATAAAGACATGTGAAAATTCAATGCAAGGCAAACTCAAGGATTTTTTAAAAACACAAAAATGGAGAAAAGCTGCTTGAAGGAAGTAACATTGAGCTGAACTGTCAAGAGTAAGCTAGAATTACCCTGGAACAACTGTGGCAGTTAGGAAGGTAAGGGTGGGAGGAAATGAAAACTATAAATATTTATACTCATATCTACATGCCCATAGTTTAGAATTACAAAATCAAGAACTGGAATGCAGGAATTCCCTTCCAAATAGACATTGTAGGATTTTCTGGACAAGACTCCCAGAGAACAGTCAGCATAATAAAGAAAACTATCCCTACTCTAATAATTGAACAGCACTACAAACTGAGCCTACCTATTGAAAAACCCAAAATCTAAAATGCTCCCAAAGCTGAAACTGTTTGTCATCATGCAGTGGCACAAATGGAAAATTCCACACCTGCCCTCATGTGACACACAAGGTCACAGTCAACATGCAGGTATACTAAAAATACTGCATACGATTACCTCCAGATTATGTGTATGGTGTGGACATGACATATAAATAAATTTATTTTAAACTTAAGTTCCAACCCCAAGTATTTCATTAAATATATGCAAATATTCCAAAATCTGAAGGAAAAAAAATCCAAACTCTGAAACACTTCTGTTCCCAAGCGGGTAAGAGATACTGAACTTGTGTGTTTATATATGGTTCTTACATTTTCTAACATTTGTATATGTGTCATTTTATGTTTCGTTAGTTCCTGTGAAGGAAAAAGAGCAAACAATGTGGTTCCTACCTTATGGATGTGAAAGATAAAATTCAGAGGAATCAGAGACCTCATCAGAAATGACTCACCCATCCCCGGATGGTGCTGTGATCAGAAGCCAGGCCATCTAGCCCTGGCTAAAAAGTCCAGAACTTATTATGCCACCTCTACTTTGCACCTTCTGTTCAGATTTATTTAGCGCTTTGCTTCTTCTGTAAATGCATGTTATATAATTATAGATTTGTGGAATCCCAGAAAAGAGACCGATTGATTCTTCTCTTTATTGCCTTGGAGTTGACCACAAAGACAGGGAGTAAAATTAGACTCTTAATCAGTCACTCTTGCTTTGTGGATTTTCATGTCTCCCAGAATGAATAATTTTTGCTGTTTTTCTGCCATCATTAAAAGGATACAAGATCAGATTTGAGGAAATGCTGTGGTTGTTGCAGGGAAGCCTCCTAAAGGACATAAGGCTATTGATATTCTCTTCTCAAGCCTGAAACAGTCCCTGGAGACCCAGGAGAAACACCAAATCACAACAGAGATCGGAAAACAAATTGATGGAGTCAAAGATGACCACAGACTCGTAAATAGCTTTTCATATTGCTGCTGTTTCCATTTGGATTTATACTTTAGTTTTGACAATTGATGGGAAGTAAAAAAAAATCTAGTTTTATTTCAACATTTTACTTTTCAGTTAAAGACCAAAGAATACATTACACTCAAAATGGTTCCTTTGGGCTGCTTTGTTAAAAGCCACAAAACATGTGGATTTTTTTCCCTGAAAAGAGGCACACAGTTATGTTGCGATATTGGGAGTATGCTCAGGGGAGAATGTGTGACTTTCTTTGTACTGCGGTTTCAATATTTTCATAAAGATCCTCTTTTCGACTTTTCAAGCATTTGCCTTTTGTTTTGTTTTATTGAATTAGACTGCAAAGCACTCAGGCGTGAAGCTCTTTGTCCTCTCTAACCAGGCTTACATTGATTCCACATATCCATAGACCTAGTCTGGGTTTATTAATCTATACATCTATTCTATCAAAAAAAGAACTCTAATTTATTATGTAAAAGGATAAGCCACTCCACAGCCTATTTTCATGCAAGTACACTTAAAAGCAAGTTTGATTCTCGGACTTAGGGCTGGCTTCTTTGACAGCATTAAACCAAGGGAAAAATGAAATTATATTATGATTTTTCATGGTGGATTATCCTACAACCGTGACAAAAGCAGGCCAGTATTTCAGTTTTTATTTCTTGAAATATGAACACATCATAATATAAAGATTTCCAGCCCCATATAAACAAGATTCTGCATCCATATACCCTCAAAATGCAAATGGTACTATTAATTCGCCACCTGCTGTTCATTTGCATGAGACTGCCCATAGCCAAAGTAGATTTGCTGGGATGGTAAAGGGCTTGATCTGAATTGTCACAATATTTTTCTCCTAAAAAGCACTCTTCCCAAATACTGAGGACAGACATGTATAAAATGAACGGCATAATCATCAAAAACTTCAGCCACAGACCTGGGCTATTGTTTATTACACACTCAGTCTAGCCTTTCTTTGGTGTTCTTCATTTGAAGCAGGATGTGTTAGTTATTTTTTACTTGTTGCTGACACAAAATACCTGATGCCCAAAATGAAAGAAGGAAAGATTTGTTTTTTACAATTTTGGAGGTTTTAGTTTATACTCAGTTGGCTCCAAGCCGCACAGTAGCATGGCGGGCCACCATTTATGGCCAGCTGCAAACAGCAAGCATGAACCACTAAGAGAGAGAGAGACATCTTTTTTCCACCACTATATTGTATCTATTGGCTCTACCCTTAGGTAGATGTAGCACTCACACCACCAATCTAAGCGCTAGACAACAAACCAATCACAAATGCTAGATTTGGTTGAGTCTATAATTTATGAGGCTTGGGGATCACTGACATAAACCATGACATTCCACCCCTGGCCCCCAAAGACTCATGCACATCTTTTATACATCTCCAACAGTTGCCAAAGTCCTAACAGTTTTAGCATCTCTGAAAAGTCTAAGTCCTAAGTCTTCTCAAGATCTATGGCAAACACTTCACTATAATCCCCATACGAATGAAACAAGGTTAAACATTTTCAAAACGCAAAGGTGCAAGACAAGCATCCAGGAGGGTGGACATTAAGTCCTTGAGTTTTATGCTTGGCATTTGAAGCAATCTGGTTGCAAGCTCCAAAAGGCTTGGGTGATTCCATGCCCACGGCACTTCCAGGGATTTTAGCTCCCTCAACTTCTCTCTTTAGCCCCCTGTGCTCGATTTTTACAGCTTTCCTTAGATGATCCACATTTTTGGCTTTTTAAAAATTTCAGGGTTCCCATTGCATCTTTGGTTTTACTCTTACATCTTTATATAGTGTCCTTTCAGGGGCACACTGCTTGGCTTGCCAGGCCTTTTGCAATCAGGGTGGAGGCTGTCTTACCCTCAGAATTTGTGCATTTTTCTTGCACCTAAAATCAGCGCCACACAGATGCCACCAAGGTTTGCTGCCAGCTGGAGCAGTAGCCAGGCTTTTCTCACTCTTGGCTATAGGGGTCAATTGCCTAGATTGCTGGGCTCTGTGAACCTAATTGTGAGGAAAAGCTTCTCTATGTTGCCGCTATTCTGGAACCTAGTGTGGCTGCCACCATTTTGGAACCTCATATTGTTGCTGCCACTTTGGAATTTCATGTGACCTCGATCACCATTCTGGAGCATCATTCTCTACAGCTTTCTCCTCTGAGCAAAGTCTTTCACTTTTGCAGTTTTGAGGTTCCAAATGATGGAGACGCGCTATTTCCTGGGATGCCCCCTGGCCATCTTTTTTTTTTTTTTTTTCTTTTCTGCAATTGAAGTCTCAGCTCTATCTTTACAATTTACAGCTTTACTGGAGTTGTTTTTTTTTTTTTTTCTGGCCAAACTCATAGCATTTTAAATTATTCTGGTGGGCTCTTTGCTTTTGATTTGTGACATAAATCTGGCTAAAAGCATCCAACAATAGCCATGCCACTGCCTCAACATTAAACTGCCTTGAAATTTCTTTTGCCAGATTAATCAGTCCTCCACCCTTAATCTCAGTCTCAGGCAAAGTCTCTGGACATGAGCAAAATGTAGACAAATTTTCTGCCAAGACATAACACACATGGTCTGGAGTCTAACAACCAATGTGGTCCTTCTTCCCAGAAGAAACCTCCCAAGCCTGGTCTTTACTGGCAGGGCTTTCCATCAGCCTTCTGATCTCAAGTTCTGACCAGAATCTCCCCTATAGATCAGCCTGAGCTGTTCCAATGCCACTCTTTCAGGCATCATCTCCAAGCCTTTTTAAACTCTTCCTACAAGAGTTTCCATAAGTTCTTGAACCATATGGTCAGGTACAGTCACAGCAATGACCCCACTCCTGGTACCAAATTTTGTCTTAGTTATTTTTTACTTGTTGCTGAGACAAAATACCTGATGCTCAAAATTAGGGAAGCACATATTTATTTTTTACAATTTGGAGGTTTTAGTTTATACTCAGCTTTGCTGGAGTTTGTTTTTTTTTTCCTGGCCAAACTCATAGCATTTTAAATTATCCTGGTGGGCTAGTTGTCTCCAAGTGGCAGGGTGGCATGACAGGCTTCCATTCATGGCTGGCTGCAAATAATAAGTGCAAACCAGCAAGAGAGAGAGACATACCTTTTTCCACCATTATATACTATCTTGGCTCTACCCATAGGTGGATATAACACTCACACCACCAATCTAAGCACTAAACAATAAACCAATCACAAATGCTAGATTTGGTTGAGTCATAATTTATGAGGCTTGGGGGCCACTGACATAAACCATGACACAGGATAACTCATAAATATGTACTGAAAGCTTTTGCCTTGGTCACAGAAAGTTTTCATACATCTTTTTAAGCTTCTCTACTCCATTTTGGCTCAAGGCATTTTCTTTAATACGAAGTTATCTGGTTCATCCATTCTACAAGTATTTGTTGCAACAGGCTAAATGTTTATATCCTCCCCAAAATTTATATTTTGAAATTCTAACTCTAGTGTGATGACATCTATAGCCAGGGGTCTTTGGAGGTGATTAGGTCATGCAGTGGAGCTCTCTTACACTCTCCCACCCACCCACCCACTGTGTAAGCTAATAAGAAGACAGAAAAATCCAGGGCCACGAGAGACACCAAATCTTCTGGCAACTTGATCTTGGACCGCCCAGCCACCAGAACTGTGAAAAATAGTTTCCTGCTGTTTAAGCCACCTGGTCTCCAGTAATTTATTACAGGAGCCTTGCTGGCTAACACATTTCCTGGGAGCCTTGTCTGTACCAGGCACTAGTTCCAGTGCTGGGAGTATGGGATAAGCTATTCAGATAAGAAATCTGCTGTCACAGAAAATGGACAGGAAATGTATGAACAAATTTTAAAACTCAAAAGCAGTGAGAGCAGCAAGTGTTATGAAGAAAATCCAATATGAGAACACAAGGAAACTGGTTGCTTGAGTCATATTACATGAGGTAGATACACAGGATAATGATGACCTGAATGACAAAGGTCAACCAAGTAAAGTTGGGGAGAAAAGTAGTACAGACAAGACAGCAGCAAGTGCAAAGGTACACCCTGGAAAAGAGACTTGAGATAAGATCACTGCAGCTGGGCCAGAAGGCAATTCTTCCTCCTTACACTGAGCCTATCTGTAATAAGACCCAGGAATTCAGAGATGAAAACTCCCATTTCTATCCTCTCCAATCCTAGTCTAGTGGAAAAAACACGCAAACAATTATAAGATAGTGTGAGAAGTGCAGTGTCAGCCGTGGCATGGCTCCATGGGACAGGAGAGAAGGAATGGGTGAAGCACTAGAAGCTGTCATGAATTCGGTGGCCAGCAATGTGGATTTTCAGTCTGAAACTGTTATTTAGCAAGACTCTCATCAGGTAAAATTTATTCATATGTTGAGGCCCTGAGTCAACACATCAACAAACATTGATCATGGTCCCCAAGTAGGACCATGCTGGGGATTAGGGCGCTTTTGTTGCTAGTAACAGAAACTCACCTCAAAAACCTAAGATGAGTTAAACAAAGGAGATTAACTCCAGGAGCTGGCTGTAAATACAGGAGGCTAGCTGAAGTGCTAAAACAATAAAACTCTCTTCTCTTTCTGTTCTTCGCCTTCTCCCCCTCCCCCTTCCTCTCTCCACCTCATCTCCCTCTCCTTTCTCTTCTGTTCTTCTCCCTCTCTCTCTTTTCTCTCTCTCTCCCCCTATATCTCAAATTTCCACATTATCTATTCTCTGCAGTCAATGCAAGGAAGGTTGATTTCATGTGATATACATCTTTTCCTCTTGAAGTCCAGCAGAGAAAGTTTCCCTTTCCAGCAATTCCAAAAATGTCCTGAAAATGGCTACAAACCTTACTCACAGTTTCATTTCTAGAATCATCCCTCCGACCCAAAGAATGGCTGCTCTGGCTAATTAGAACAAAGTCATTTCCTATTCCCAGAAGTCAGGGACCCAGCCAGCCCACCCACCTGAGCCAAGCAAGCACTGGAACACTGATCCACTGGAACAGAGTTTCTGATACTACAAAGCAATGTGAGTGAGAACCAAGCAAGCAAAGACCACAATGGTCTACTTCAGGACACTCATACCTGGAGCAAAGACTTCACTGCCTCGTAGGAGAAATCAATCATTGCCCCCAGTAGTCATATCGTCTGACACATGTCCTAGTCCTATACTGTTTACAATCCATGGTGTCTTTGACTCTTGCCTGCATTGAGCATATGAACTGCCTTTCTTCACACTACACAGATTCTTCTCAACATGTAATGGAGATCCCCTCTCCCTGTGACCTCTTCTCCTCTGACTCTTCCTTCATCTTTCACACTAGGGAGAAATGTCTTCCATGAATATTTCCCTCCTCTTCTTGCTTTTCACTCCTTCTCCAGGTCCATTCTATCTAACATGGAAGAATGTATTAGTGAAAACCAAGAACTTTATTCTTCCTTAATTTTTTTAAAAAGCAAAGCTTAAATAACTACCATATCACCTTGTTCTAGAGTCACAAATGTGATACCAGCATTTGATTTTTCTCACTCTTTATTCATGGAGATGACCAGTTGCTCTGTCTGCCATATCTGGCTACCATCCTCAAGCTCAGAAAAACAAAACTACGGGCCTCCAACTGTAGATAACCTCACATTCATTTTACATGTAATTAAATTGTTCCCGCTCACAGCAATTGAGTTCCATTTCTTAGTTTGATTTCTTTAATTAGTCCCAAGTCTTAAAAGAGTTATGTTTACCATTTGGTGTTTGATAAATCCCACAAGTGTTTTTTTGCAGACCATGCTCCTGTCATCTCTAAGTCTCTGCATATGTGTCCCTACTTGCTTTTACTTTTAATGGGAATTTGATGATGAAAGTTTTCATCTTTTCCAAGAAGATTTATAACATAAGTCCCTGTCCCAGAATTGCGCTCAAAATATTTAAGTCATTTTAAGATAGGTTGGCTGGTGTATGAGTTTTGTCCATCCTTTTATTGTTAAATAAAAAATCAATAATTCCGCCACTCAGTATATTTCTCTAATGTAATAATCAATACCAATACCTTTCCTGTTACTTACTTAATATAATAATCAATAACAATACTGTTTGTTTATTTGATGTCATTGACTAAGATAGAAGACCAAATCCATGTGCTTTTTCTACCCTGAGTATGACGGGGTGTTCACCACCAATATCTCCCTTCTTTTTTCTACTTTGTAAACCCATCCCTGAATGGAACACCTTTCCTCAACCTGCTCTGGAAGGTGGTCAATAAACTGTCATTTAGAGGAGGCATCCAGCATTACTTGAGCCTCTCCTTATGTTATCCTAGGTCCCGTGCACTATGTAAGAAATATATAATTACATAATTACATATGTAACTATATGGTTTAGTTCTATATTGAGTAAAACTGGCTACTACCAGAGAGAAGCCTCCAGATCCTGGTGGTTTAATGCAACATGATGAGTTGGTTGCATGATAACATGGTTGTTTCTGATTGGTGAAATATTTCCATATAATACTTCAAAGATCTATCTCCTTTTATCCTACAGAATCCCCTCCTAGAACCTCACAATCCTCTGCATTCAGTCAACATATGGGGAAAAGAGAACAGATGGCCATATGAGGGATATTTTAATCGGTCAAGCCTGGAAGCAGGGTCATCAGTCTTTTTTAATTTTTTTCAGCTGAACTCGGTCTCATAGTCACATCTAACTGGATGGCAAAACAAGCTAAGAGCATGGCCTTCCTAAATACCCAATAACGAGAGTAGATTTGGATTTTTCAAATGGGCTGAAGGATTCTTGTTTTAATTAATATATTCTGCTGGCATCTCAATCTTGAGTTTCTTAGGGTTCACAGGAAAAATGAAGAACTACACACACAGTGAGAAGGGAGAGAGGTCATTAGGAGATGCAATGATCAGTGAATATGAAGAGTTACCTCAAGAGGCCTAACCATCTAGTATAAGCACAAGCAGAAAGAGGGAACAGCAGGTATTAAACAGAGTACTGTGAGGGGACCTTTCTAACAGTTGTACAGAGCTCATGCCAAGACTAGGAGAGCAACACACCTGGCTAAGGAGACCAGGATCTAGGCACAGCAGGGATCACTGACTACCACACTGGATACGTGTTTGCTTTGCCCTAGAATCCCTCAGCCCATTTGGAAAGCCCAATATACATTACCACCTTTTCCTAAGTAACCGCTAAATCTCAGCTGACATTTCAAGTCTAAGTGGAAAATGGTAGCATTACCTAGAAGATGCCCCTCATTAATCTTGTTTCATCAAGAACAATTGAAGGCTAAGGATCTAACTCAGTGGGAAAGCATTTGCCTGGCATGTGTGATGCCCTGAGTTTAATCTCCAGCATCCCCCAAAAAAAAGAACCGATCAAAAGCAAATAGCAAATTCTAAGAGAGTAGTATTGACCTAAGTAACCATTTCACTTGTAAAGTAAATCACAAGTCTTAGTGATACAACAAATTTAAGAAGTCAAAAGGAGTCAGATGCTCCAGTTGGGGACGTATAGGCATGGGTAATTAAATGTCTTGCCCAGAGACCTGGAATTACAGCAAAATCAAAGTAGAAATAAAACCAATCATTCTCCCTTTGGTTCAACTTCTAAATAGCCACATAATAAGGGGATTGCTTTGCTAATCAAATTTTCCTGACAAATTAGGACATTCCTGAAAGTTAATTCACATGTGGTCCCAACAGAAGTCCTTTGGGTATGTGTTCTGAACCTTGTTTGGAAAGATTCTCTGGTTGCCATGGGAACAAATCTCTGCCCCTACCTGTTCTATATTCCAGTGTGCTCTAAGATTCACTTTGTTGAAATGAGAGCTACATCTTCAACTCCAGTGTACACCACACAGAACATGAATTAGGACCGTCCTGACCTCTTGTAGAAATTGTAGGGCAATGGTTATTTACCTTTAAGGGACTTTGAATAATATTAAAATCTCAAAGGGAGCTGTAACTCTTGTTTGTCCTTCCAGAAGAATGCACAAGAGCAAATAGAAGAAGTTTCAATGATATGGAAGAAAGGCATGCCTGAGAACCTCTTCTAATTTAAAACTCCTATTTTCTAGCATCAATTTCCATTAGAATACCACAGACTCCAATGCAGCTGCATGACATGCTGGTAAAGAATATTTCTCACACCAACTCAAATTTTCCCCCATTTCACAAATGAGAAAATTAATGCATTTAAGCAATTTATCATTGTCATTGACTTCTAGGAACTGGCAGAGTAGGTAAAGAAGCCATGAAGCCTACCCTTGAAGACATTGTTCACACGTGTATAACCACAGTGAGGTGCCACTCCTATCTTTCATTCCCGCTTTAGTAACATATCCCTTAAACACACACCCATTTACACACACACACACACATTTACACACACACACATACTCACTCATACACACTCACACACACACATTACTTCTGTCTATTTTCAAGTGTGGGCAATGCAAGAACAAAGGCTATGGTCTCTCCTTTCCTCTCCTACTCCAAGCCAGGCTCGTGGGTTTTTTCTGCTAATTAATAAGCCATCAAAATGCCAGTCTCATTATTTCTCTACTTTGTGACCTCCTTGAGTCTCAGGTCACACATCAAGACAGGGTCTTCCTACCCTGGTGTGGTTTTACACTCTCTAGCCACTGACCCTTCTCTGTATATCTTGCAGCTCTGGAGTCCCTAAGGTTTGCCATAGGTATCCCAAAGATTATGTGAAGAAAAACTACAGTCAAAACTCTTTCAGTCCACATTAATAGAGATCTTCTTTAGTTCTTAACTTAAATTTCTTCTTTTTGGCTTTATATAAGTGTAATTCTCAGGACTTCTGGGAAGATACCAGAGTAGTAAACAGCAGAGTAACAGCTTCTCTGAAATTTCATGCCCAAATGCTGGAATATAGCAACCTGAGGAAGAGCAGAAAGAAGGAAGTAGGTCTCTGGGTCCAGCAAGGATTGAAAATGAGAACTGAAATCCGTAGGAAAGCAAAGAGATGAACCTCAAAGCAGAAGAAGGAGGTGGCAAGTAGTCCAGGAACCCAGGCTTGCTGAGCAAATTGGGTTCCAGCTTCACAGCAGAAACTAATCTAAATTTCAGTGGTGCAGGTTTGCTGGGAGGAGGAAAAGTTTATTTAGCTCACAGTTTGTAGAGGTTTTAGTCTATAATCAGCCAGCCCCAAGGTACAGTGGCACATAGCAGAAGGGCAACAGTTTATGACAGTAGAAGACAACAAAAGCAACAAGAAAGGAGAGAAAAACAAGCCTCTTCCTATCCCTTACATTGTACCCGGTCTACCTGGATTAGTGCATTGCCAATGCAATCAATGGACTGGACCAGCAATCACCCACCGTTAATCCCAACACCCTTAATGCCAGCATTGCACTATGAATCAATCATACACTCTAAATTTAGGAACCTCAAAAAAAAAAACCTATGACCCCACAAAGCTCTACATTTAGACATTAAGTCACAAAGCAAAACACCAAAGTTTGTGTAATCTTCCTTTGTCTTCCAACCTTGCTTCTAATCTCTTTCTCTTCTTTCACTTCTCTATTTTTTCCCTAACCCTTTTTCAAATTTTCTGCCCTGAGAGTAAGATCACCATATCAAGGGCATATTTAGTGTGTCCAATTTTCTGGTTTGTTTTACATTTTGTTATATAACCACAAACCTAGTTCATATGATTAAAGATGACAAATTTATAGCTGCCATATTTTGTCATTTTCTCAGCAATGTTTGATACTGTTCATTACTGATTGTACTACTTTGGCCATTTTGACATAATTATTCAAATCAGTTTTTCTTCCTTGTATGCCAAGACAAATTGCCTGAGGATCATAAACTATACTGTAGGCCAGGGTCTAGGTCAAAGAGGCAACAACTTCTCACCCCCAGTAAATTGAAGAGATATGATCTTGCAACAGATTGAAAACCCACAAACCAACTACAAGTGGAAGACATCTCTGAGAAGTAGTTTCCTAAGGGCTCTCTCTATACTAGCAATAAAGTTCCATGCCATAAGCAATTTACAAGCATCAACTGAGGAATTAAACTAAAGAGAAAGAGAGAGAGAGAGAGAGAGAGAGAGAATAAAGAAAAATGAAAAGATACAGAAGCAAGATGCAACCCAGACTTCTGGGTCACCAAAGGCAAACCCAAAGGACAATGAGGTGGAGCAATTGGAAAGTCATTCACCCATACTCTGTAAAGTGGTAACAGTGGAAGTAACAAAGCAGATGAAAAAAATCAAATTGGAAATTATTTCTTAGATAACTACTGAGACAGTGACCATAATAAAAGACATAGTTAATAAATGTAGAGCAGACATTAATGAAAGACAAAAAACACACAGAAGATTAGGAAAATGATGGAAATAATGAAAGCCCAAAGTAGAAAAGAAATGGAATTCACAAAACAGATTCAGATATCCAGGAGATTAAAAATTCCATTGAAAGTGTATGCAGCAGAATTAATCCATGCAAGGACAGAAAATCAGATATAAACAGGATTGTGGTTAGTGATCAAAAAGAAATATTTCTTAAAAAATAGCAAGAAACTATGAAAAATCAATCTAACCACTGATAGATAAAGCCAAGAAAAATAACATAAGACTGCTCAGAGTCTATGAAAAAGGAAGAGATGCAGAAATGACATAAAAACCTATTCAAAGAAGTCAAGGCAGAAAACTTCCCAAGTATGGAAAAAGAATTCAACATACAGATAAGTGAGGCATATGTAACTTGAATTAACCATGATGAAAAGAAATCTATGTCAAGGCATATGATAGTCAAGATTCCAGAAATTCAACACAAGAACAGAACATTAAACAATGTTACAGAAAAGAAACAAATCAACTATTTAAAAAGCCCATCAGAACCAGCAGACTTCTCAACACAAACCCTCAAGTAAAAGAGAGCTTACAATAAAACATTTCAAGCCCTAAAAGAAAACAACCTCCAACCCAGATTAATGCATCCCCACAAAAACATCTTTTGAAATTGATGGAGAAATAAGATACTTCCATGACAAAGAACACCTGCAGAAACACGTGACCAACACTCCAAAATGTTCTGAAAGACATTCTAGAAAGAGATAATGAAGACTGCAACTTGATGAACCCCAACAGAATGAATCCATCAGTTAAGGCAAGTAACTAAATGGAGGGTAGAGGGAGGGAAAAGACCAACGTCAGGAAAATAACATGACAAGGATAAACCAATCAGTTATAATCATCAATGTTAATGATCTCAATTCACCAATCAAGAGACACACACTGGCAGAATGGATCAAAAAGCAAGATCCAACTGTGTGCTGTGAACAAGAAACACATTTAATTCAGAAAGAAATGCATAGACTGAAAGTCAAAGGATGGAAAACAATACTTCATTGGACAGGAACCTGGAAAAAAGTAGGAGTCACTATTACATTTGCAGACAAAGTGGATTTTAAACCAACACTGATTAAGAAAGACAAAAAAGGTCACTACATCCTCGTAAAGAGAACAATTCAAGAGGAAGCGATAACAACCATAAATATATATGCACCGACACACCCAACTACATGAAACAAATATTAAAGGACACAGGCCAGGGATTTAGCTCAGTGGCATTAGCACCTGCCTGTCAAGTGTGAGGTTATGAGTTTGATCCCTGGTACTAAAAACAAACAAACAAGATTAAAAGGGCCAGGGATTTAGCTCAGTGACTCAAGCACTTGCCTGGTATATGCAAGGTCACGATTTTGATCTCTCCTACCAAAAAAGAAAGAAATATGTGGATACATAATGGATATGTAACAACTCTCTAAAATAAATGTAATCATTAGCTGGGGGTTTATCTCAGTGGTTTAAGCGCCTGCTTGGCAAGTGTGAAATTGTGAGCTTGAGTCCCCAAAAAGAATAATAATAATAACAACAATAATAATAATGGATCAAAAATTTTAATATTAAAACAGAAACACTAAACCTGCTGAAAGAGAAAATAAATATGATTTTCACTCCACTAGTATCTCTCTCCTCAATTACTAATCTACCCTCAAATAAACACATATCCTCAGTAAAAACACTATTACTACTATTTAGTGCAAGTTAAACACCATATCATATTTCCTCCAGCATATCACCAAGCTATTCTAAATAAATATGCACACATAGTAATAAATCTTCGTTTTTCCTACACAAATTGCATACGCAACTTTAAGAAAGATTCCTTATAGGTCATACTCACCTTCCAGGTAGAAAATTTGAAATTCTCATTAATGCAAACACCCTCAATAATGACTCTACAATTTCTTCCACATTTTTCTGACCTAAGAGGATTGGGTATGAGACCTGAATTCACACTATTTAAGAGAGGTGAGAAGTTTTATAGTCATGCAACTAGCATTAAAGTTGGCCTTGAGCCACTGAAAAATATGGATACCTAGAAAAAGCATAGGTGAAAGCCAATAGAGGTACATCCTGAACTGAAAGTACATAAAAGTCCCCCCCAACATGGGGCAAATCTAACTGAATATTAACTCATATTCCAAAATTATGAAACACAGAGAGAAACCCAATGCCCTGCAAAAAGTAAACACATAGAGGGGGGTTATAGCTGGAAAGAATTAAAATAATAAGTTGATCTAAAGTGAAATTTTCCAAAAAAATAACAATGTTCTACAAGGTAAAGGAAGAAAATGACCAAGGTGCTATGGGAAAATATATACATTTGAGAAACAAAAAGAAAGAATTTTTCTCTAGAAATGAAAATTGCTAGAGACTGAATGTTTGTGTCTCTTCAAAATCCAGTGTTCAAATCCCAGCCATGTGGGTGACTGTATTAGGAGATAGAACATTCAGGAGGCAATTAGTACCCTTATTATATAAAACCCGAAACAAACAACACAAAAGCTAGACAAGTCTCTTGCTCCATGTGAGAAGAAGTGAGCTCTCACCAGTCACCAAATTTTCTGGCCGGCACATTAATGTTGAATTCATGGACCTCCAGAATTGTTACAAAGAAAACTTCTATTATTTACAACCACCCAGAAAAGACATTATATTAGAGTAATCCATGCATACCCATGTTTATGCAGCACAATTCATAATACCTGTCCTGAAAGCAGTCCGTATATCCACCATCAGAAGACTGGATGAAGAAAATGAGGTATTTGCATGTAAGGGAGTACAACTTGGCTGCAAAGAAAGACAAATTTGAGACATTTGTAGGAAAATGGATGCAATGGAAAACATAATGGTGAGTGAAATAAATCAGACACATAACCTTACATGCTGTAAAGAGTCTCTCATTTAAGTAAAGCAAAGTACAAAAAAAGCACAATAAAAGATGAATAGAAAGAGACAAGGGGACAGCACGCCTGCGAATGGGAAAGGGTCCAAGAGAGCATAGGCAAGAAGAGGTGGCAGAAGGGGAAATGGGTAGAATAAAGATGGGCTGTGGACAAAAATCTAAAAACCCCAATAAATCTAGACACTATAAGTCATAAACGTGAGATAAGATTAACAATATCGACAAGAAAAAATGTGGAAAGAGGGTTTAGAGGAGGAGGAAAGCAGGAGGGAAAGCATAAAAAAATCAAGCTACACTGTACACATACACCCACTCCCCAAGATGATTGTAAACTGTGTGTACTGCATGCATGGACTAACAAAAACAAAGTCACGCAACTGGGTGCTGTGGTTCACACCTGTAATCTCAGCACTTGGAAGGCTGAGGCAGGAGGATTGTTTGAGGCCAGCCTGGGCTACACAGTGAGTTCAAAGTTAGTCTGGACTA
This sequence comes from Hydrochoerus hydrochaeris, assembly GCA_004027455.1. Lineage (NCBI taxonomy): Eukaryota > Metazoa > Chordata > Mammalia > Rodentia > Hydrochaeridae > Hydrochoerus > Hydrochoerus hydrochaeris. Next base: position 82,117 of record PVLA01004173.1, on the reverse strand, counting down.
GAAAATGACAATTCTGTCTCAATTCTGTGTAAATAAATACATAAATAAATAAAGCCACCCAGCTTATGGTATTTTGTTATAGCAGATCAGACAGATTAAAAGAAAAGAAAATCCCTAATCATTGTAATAAACCATTAATGACTTAAACCATACACTAGACATAGCTGAAAAGGAAATTAGTTGTTCAGAAGAGAGCCGAATACCCACAATATGAAAAAAGTAATTAAAAAAATGAGGATGAAAAGCACTGGTACACATAAAGCAGGGTTTCAGGAAAAGGAAAAAGGTAATTGAAAAGAAGCAAGAAGAGAAAATGGTGAAATGTTTCCAGAAATAAATAAAAGCATGAGTTAATAGATTTTAAGAGGCACCATGAGTCCTTAGCAGAACTTTTTAAAAAATACATCATAGTGAATCTGTAGCAAAACAAAACTTGAGCCAGTTTTCAAAGCTGTGTAGGAGAAAAGAGAGCTTAACTACAAATAAACACCTACGAGACCAACAACAGACTTAAAGAAACAGGTGCCAGGACACAGAGAAGATCTTAAATGTTCTCCGTCAAAAATAATTGTCAGACTAGAATTCCCTACCCTGTGAAATTAATATTCAAAACACCTGAGCAAAATAAAGACTTTTTAGACAAGTCTAAAGATAAAGGAGCGCTTGCTATTCATAGACCACCTTTCTCCTCCCCAATCAAAGAACTACAAAGTTTCTACTTCAACAAAAAACCTGAGCACAAAGGAGTGAGAATAGGAAGTAATGGTGAAAAAATTCAGTTTTCACTTGCAAAATGTTAATAAATATAGACCCTATAAAACAATAACTGTGGTAATAAATTGTGAAGGGTTAGCTAATAACATAGCAGGACTAGTGTAAGAGCATAATGACACTGTGGAAGATGGGATCACATTCAGAGGAAAACTAAAGCATTCTGAGTTTCTAATTGTTTTTTCAGGAAAATTATAGGGGGAAAATAAACAAGCAGAGTTATGAGTAGATGAGACAGAGTTAAGGTTTCTTCTTTGTCAATATTCTGACAGTAAGATTATGTTCTTATCAAGTAAGATTAATATCAATCACTTTAAAGGCATTTCTCAAATATTTTTCCTCCCATTGGAATGGATTAACATTTTTCAAGAAGTTAAAAGAGAATTGCTTATGTCCTAAGATAAGCAAAGTTAACCTGTTTCCTCTTTACATGCCTGTGAGAAAATCCACACAGAATTAATCATGCTACTCAACTTCTAAGGTATTTGTTTTTATCAGTGACCCAAACTAAAATCCTTCATCAAAATAAGTGAATTGTCTCAGTAGTTCCATGTATTTTATAAATTAAAATAAGTAAATGCAGATATACATAGATTATATACAGAGATAGATGACCAATAGATAGATAGATAGATAGATAGATAGATAGATAGATAGATAGATATGCCCTAAGAATTTTAAGTCCTACAAAGCCATCAAGAAGGTCTCTTTGAGAGACTAAGGCAGAAAGGGTGTACAAGCTGGTTTACTAGTGGACAGTCTGGACCATATAGCAAGACACTGTCTTTAAAAAATAGCATTTATTACATTCATCTATCATTTTTTCTCAAGAACTCCTTTTATCTGTCTATCTTGAAGGTGAGGAGATCTACTGAAATAATAATCGCTAATTATTATTTATGAGTTAAATAATTCAACAGTATCAACACTGCCCTATCATCAAAGAAGTCATTTGGAAACTCACAGAATCTACTCTCACCTGAGAAAAACATGCATATATAAAACGCTAAGCTGGGGGTTTGTTGTACTAACTAGTCACTACTGTCTCAGAGAATCATTTTTGCTTTAATACAAATTGCTGGCAACTTAATTTTGCTTTTAATTCTTGTTGCTTTTCAGACATTAAATTTTGAGACAATGTGGAAGTCACAGACAATTACTAAGGTCTGAGTAGAGAGTGTTCTTAAAAATGCAATAAATGTTCATACAATTATAATTGGTCCACTAAACAGTAGCTTTGCAACACAATCTATATTTTTATTTGTTTCATTACTTAAAACTAAGAAAAACAGTTATTAGCTATATTAGCATGCTTAAAGATTCTATAATTTACATTGTTAGTATTTAAAGTTAGCTTTGTATGGATTCCTTGACAATTTGTTCTGTTCATTTAATGTTAAGTGGTAGGTGGTGGTTTGGCTGAATTCTCTGCCTTTTAGAACAAAGGTGAAGAGAATCCAATGAGGAAAAGACTGCATTAGTCAAATAGAATGTTAGAGCAATAACAATCTCAACGTTTCAGTAACAACCAGGATTTATGTCTCCCTTACCTATTGGCAATGGCTTTGTATCAACTCACTGACAATTCTTCTATTCATTTAATACTAAGTGGTAGTAACATAAGGGAAATAAATGTAACTCCCAACCTGTTAGATATCAGATTGTGTTTCCCAAAATCAAAGAATGAATACTAAAGAACAACGATGGTTAAAAGTAGGGGGAAAAAAATATTGAGGTAGCTTTTAAGCGATAGGAAGGGTGTTGAAAGTGGGTTGCCAGTGAGCCCACTTCTCAAAGAAAGTTTTATAGAGCAAAATCACGAGGTGGGTACAATGTGAGTCAAAACTATAATCAGCCAATAAGATTACAAGTATAGCTGTTTAGGTAACACTGATCTGTGGGGAAGCAGGTTGCGCAGCAAGTGTACATGGAAAGAACGAAGAGCTTTTTAGGAAAGGATGGGTCAGGTAGTCTTGCTCACCACTCTGAGTGACTGCTGTCCATCCAGACTTTATTGGACCAGTCGATACCAATTACAGTATAATCTTCAATTTCTTGCTTATCCCATGGGCAGGCATGGAAGCCTAAACATTCTCTTTTTCTTGAGGCCTGGCCTGGGAGAGATGCACCTCCAGCCACAGCTGTGTGTGTTTACATCGTCCGCACTGACTTCCTCAAGGGCTTAACCCTGACTGACTGCCTAGCTGTCTATAATGGGAGGTGATGGTTTGTCTGATTCTCCGCTTTTACACTGTAATGGTTGATACATTGTGTCCATTTGAAAAGTCTAGGAACTTAAGTAAGGCAGCCATTTCACATTCTAGGGTGTAGAGGACAGGCCTTACCGTTCCAGGATGTTGTAACAGTTGATTCATTGTGTCAACTTGAGAAGTTTAGAAGTTGAGCTAAGTGACTCAGCAGGAGGCCAGGGCCCCTGCTTTGCAAACATCCTGAACCTGTGCAGGAGGAGGTCAGGAAGTGCTACACCCGCCCTGGTCTACACCCGCCCTGGAGAGGGGTGGCTTGCGTACAATACAAGCGAGGAAATGCTTCCTCTCTCCTCTTTGGCTTTTGTTATTTTTGCTGTCTTCTGCCAACTTGAAGTGTTGCCCCTCAGCCATACCACCCTGTGGTGGAGCCAGCTGATTATGGACTGAAGCCTCCTCAAACTGTGAGCTAAATAATCCTTCCCTCCTTTAACATAGGGTGTTGGGTATTTTGTCTCAACAACAAGAAAACCACCAAGACATATACCAAGCTATGTTAAAAGGAAAGCTGAAAGGAATCGAATGAGGAAGATTATTGTATTAGTCAAGACAGAATGAGCTGTAGGTAGTAACAATTTCAGTATCTTGGGGGAAAAAAACAGTATGTATTTCTCCCTCATGAGACATACATATTGCCAGTTGGGAATGGATCTAGTTTACTTCAGCTACACTGAAGGATCTAAGATGATGGGACACCTCTCTCTGAAATAATGCAACTCCCCATACCAGGGAAACATCACATGGAAAGCCATGAGACAGCCCCTGCACACTTCTGTTGGACATGTCGTACATTACCTCTGCTGTCATTGACCAAAGGAAGTCTTATGACCAACCTTGAACAGAAGAGGTAAGAATCATCCCCTTCTAGGACTACACATCACAAACTGGGACACTATAATACATGGTGTGTGGCAGAGACTGTGCCAACATTTTCCATAAAAATGAGAAAACAGTCACTTCCATATGTGACTTGTTTTCTATGACAACATGTTTCCTACTTCTTCATGGAAAAGAAAGTTATTCTCATTTAAGAAAAAAGAAACACAGATAAAATTTACAGACTTGAAACATTAGACAACATGACAAAGAATGAAAAATGTTATTCTCGACTCAAAACCTAATTTTGGTTCAAGATTATAAAAATTCACTTTTCATCAAACCTGAGAAGAAATAAAATCTCTGCTCTACTAAAGTACTTTAAAGACTTAATTACTTATGGAAAATAAATTTTCCAGGAAAAATCTCTGAGAATTTCAGTTAAAGAAGTTTATATTTCAAGCTCATTTTGCATAAGGAATGGAGAACATGCTTAAGAGGTGTTTTAACTAATTTTGGCAATTTAACATTACTGAAATTAATTGCCATCTCAGACATTCTTATGATTTATATTTGGAAATCTTGGAGGAGTTTAGAAAGCTAGGACTATTCATTTTAAGTCTTAAAAAGGTCTCTGTGCTATGGACTGTAGTGAGAAATCCTTAAGTTCTTAAATAGTATTTGAGAATCACTTGTTGTTTTAACTCCAGGAAGTAAATTTTATCACAGCAGTCTTCATAATCATTAGAATAGGATCACAAATTAGAAGCTACATTCTTGGTTTGTTTATATATCAATAATGTTTTGCCACAAGTAGTTTTGTAAATTTGGTGCCCACTGAGACCCAACTATTTTATGACATATCAAATTCTAAACTAAATAAACATAAGCCCAAGAGAACTTGCAGTTTTCAGATTCAGAAAAAATATTAGAAATTTCAGAAATTGTTAGTACAATACTCACAACAAAGATCAGGGATTAAAATATGTTTAAATGTTTAGCTCACCCTTGAGCTTCACATTGTAACACTAAATATTTAAATCGGCATTGAATGAATCCCCAGTGTTCCTACATTCAATAAACATTGTTTGAATCCCATTAATAAGCAATTCTGTTTGTTCTTCTGAGAAATTTAAGATTTCAGCCATATCTGGTTTTCTAGGGGTACATCCTATGAATTAGTAGTTCCATAGGGTTTAGCAGATGAGTATATGACACATAGATAATCAAATAAGTTTGGGAAATACTAAGTTAAATAAAATAAATTTAGTTACTGAAAAGTTCTTAGAGCTATTAAAATACCAGAGTAGATCAAAGGTTTCCAAAAAAGAGCTGCAGTGGACAGTATTTCTAAAGTTTACTGGGCTACCAGATTAATTTTTTTAGGTTTTTATTTTGTTTTGTTTTGTTTTGTTTTGTTTGTTTATTTGTTTGTTTTCTTTTTAGGACAAGTAGGACTGTTATTCCATGGAAAACACTTGGAAAAATGCTGAGTTAGACTCTTCTAATATTGTTTACATTAGGTAATTACTATAAATATTATCTTGGGTTGACACTTTAGTTATAACATCTGTTCAATGGCTCCATTATTAAGTGACTGTAGACAGCAAATGACTAATTAGATGGTAATGACTATTACACAGCTGATTCAACCATGGTGCAACAGATTTTGTTATTCACTATCTTCTTAGGCCAAATTTAAAGAGCTATTTGACAATGTGATCAAGGGCTCGATTATCACAAATTTACGAACAGACAAGGGAAAAGGAGAAAGTAAAATTAGCAAATGCTTTCATTATCCATACAGTATTTTACTATTGTGTCATATAAACACAGTCAATGCTCACCCTACCTTGGGGATTCTGTTGATGACACTGAAGCTGTATATATAAGTGAGAAGCAGCCGTCACATACCCAGAAAACTGATCAGCAAGAGCTAGGGTCGTTCACATTCTGTGAGAAGGAGCCAATCTGGACTTCCTTTCGAAGGGCAAAGGAGTCAATAGGTTTGAGATGCTGACAGTGGGGAACATGAGGATGAGCTGAGCATCTACAGCCCCTTAGCCCGGTTGGAAAGCAGAAACAAGAGTCTGCTGCTGTCTCACCTTTCTTACCAGTGGGGCAGTGGCATGGTATAAGAGAAAGGTGACAGGGCAGTGTCTGTAGCTAAAGGTGCTGTGAGGTGATCAAAGCGCGTGAGCCACCGCTCCAAATGCTTTCTCAATGCAGCCCACCTGATTGCTCTGCTAATGCTACAAGCCATCTCTTCCCTGTACCCCCTAACTCATGAAAGAATTTGTGTTTCTATACTGTTTACAGTTTATTGTCTCTTTCCTTGATTAATTTAAATTACACCGTAGTTACACAAGTACTTATAGAATGAACAAAGAGAAATAAATGCTCAAAACTTTGGTTCTAGGAAAGCTTCCCCTGTAGGATTTCTGAAGAGGTCCATCTCAGCAGGGCTTGGTCCTGGGTACACACTTCTCAAGATGGGAAAAGACAGGCAACAGCTGAGAGCTCCCCCACCACCACGGAGCCCTCTTGCATGTGCTGAGGCCATTGTCTATTCTTCCTGAGTTCCTATTTTTTTCTGTATAGGGATTGATCCCAAGACCTTTGCATTAAGCTACACCCCAGCCGTTTTTTGTTTCCCAGCTTTCATAGATGTCCTCAATTAGTCGCTAAACCACCCTCCTGTCTCAGAATGCTGGGATCACAGGACTGCTGGCTGCCACATATGGTTTGACTTACGCTCTTTAATCCAAAAGGATTGGAAAGACAAGGAGGGTGTATCACTTTCATTGTTTTATTTTGATTGATTTTATTCTGTTTTGTTTTATTATGTCTGATGGTATGGGCAGCTACTTTGAAGATAACAAGAGGCATTATGGTAGCCATTGTTGATTCCTGTTATCTTGTTTTCAAGTCCCGTGTCATGTTCACTGTTTTGTTTTGATTTGTTCTATTGTTTTATTTTGTTTGGTTTTATTCTCTTTAAAATTTAAAACAAATTTTAAGAAAAATCTTTCCAAACCCCCATAGTGAACACTTCAAACTTGTCCCTGGTTTGTCACCCCATGTGCCCACCATCTGTTGTCCTGCTCATGGTTTTCTTGCTTTCCATACACAATTTGCTTTTATCACATAACTTTATGTTACTTATCGTGTTTATTGTGTGTCTTCCCCACTAAAAATTTTCAAAGAATCTTTAAGAAGGGCAAAGAATTTTTTCAAGTTTTCTTTGTCTTTTTTCCCCCCCTTGGTGTTTCATTTTGTTTGGATTTTTGCCCTCAAGTCTGGAATAATACCAGCACACAGTGAGAACTCAACAAATATTTGTTAGATGAATGAAGAGAGCAATTAATGCAATGGATTTTGATTGCACAAACTGGGTTTTAATTTAGCTGTGCTATTTATTAGCCCCTATGTAATGTGGGGTAAATGTTGGAAGCTCTCTGAGTCCCAGCTTCCTCATCTTTGGACTGAAGGAAACAATATCTAACTCACGGAACACAATGTCTCGTATATCCAACAGAGGCCACTGCTATGCAAAGTGGAGCTTCCAGGAGTAGACTACGGGGGCAGGGGGGGAATGGCCAGGTGTGCACATTCGTGGTAGGTTGGTGCTATGTTGGAAGATAGTAAGTGGAGAAAAGATATAGTAAGTATTTATATATAAGACCAGCATGGATAAAGGATGTCTTGAAATTTTAAAAAAAATCAAGTCCAAGAATGCAACTCAGTATGATCTCCTGGGTTCAATTCCTCACACCCCCCCCCAAAAAAAGGGATATAAATAACTCAGGTGATCTGCTATATTTTTGATTTGATGAGTTGATGAATAATGCAGATAACTGTGATTAAAGCTGCTTCAGCTGACCGATCTGATGTTTTGAAGGTGAGAGAGTTGCTTCGTGGATTTTATAAAACACTTGTCAGTGTACACTATAAAGTATTTTCCTCATAGATGCTTTGGAATCAATGCCTTTGATATCTCAAGGTGATCCAGGTTGTCTCCACTTCATGCTTTCTAGGGTGTCGCGATTGACTTTGTACTTGACATTCTTCCCCGAGTCTGTTAGCCTGGCCTTGGCAGCAAGGATAGGCCATATGGTGCCCATCCATATGGATGGGCTGGCTGAATTTGAGAATCTTATTCCCTATTGATGTTCCTGTTGTGTGAACAAAATAACTTCTATTTAAGGATAGAAGAGAAGGGATTCTTGGCTCACAGATTGTGTCAGTTAAAAAAATGTGCTCCACTGTAAGCAGCAGAGATCTGAAAAGAGGATTTAAACAAATCAGCTGTGGCCTCATGGTTCCACAACCTTGTCATAGACTTTATCTCTCTGCTCTGTCATCTTTGAACGTGGCTTGCTTCCTCAAATCTGCCTCATATTCACAAAGTGGCTACTGCAACTCCAGACAGCATTTCCTCATTCTAGGTAGGAAGAAAGAAAATAGAAAGGAATACAGTGAACATGTCAGCTGAGTCACCGTCCATTTGTAAAGAGCTTTACCATAAGACCCACCCAAATAACTTCTGTTCCCATTTGATTAACTAGAATTCAGTCACCTACATACCTCCCATTTTCCAGGTAAGAGAAGAAATCAGATATATATCAGATATATATAGATATAGATAGATAAGTAGTACCAGGGATCAAACTCACAACTTCCCCCTAATCAGATAAGCACTTGAGTCACTGAGCTAAATCCCCAGCCCAAGGTATATTTTAGCTAAGCATTATGGTGCTGTAACACAATAAAAGTTCCATTTAAAAAAAGGAGAGTAGTGAATCTTCAGTACATGTCTACCAGTCTCTTGTCCTGATAGAGATAGAGGAGTCTGCAAAGATTATCATCACAGCTTGCAAGTGACTTTTCATTTATCTTTGTGCCAACCTAGAAACTAAAATCCTTTCACTATTTTCCAAGTGAAGGTGTACAGAAAAAAATTTTTAAAGACAATCTTTATATTGATGTCTACTCTATTGTTATTCCAGGTCTGCTTCTGCTAGGGAGGTCTCCAATTGCCTGACTGCATAGGTGATTCCAATTAGTCTTCACTGGGCTGTGTAGAGGGAAACACTTCTCAGAACTCGATCATCAGGACCATCATTGCCACTGCAATGCTGCAAGTTCAGAAGCCCCCATGTGTGGCCAAGAACTCCATCTGCCTCTTAGCCCTACATAGTACATGCAATGAAACTGACATGTGGAGAGTCATATTTGTTTAGGAAACTCTAAGAATACTTTAAGCTCTCATTAGCTCTTTCAGGTCATCAGGGAGCGACTTGGATACATTTTAGACTGTTCCACAACTTCTTTGGGTACCATTCCAAGGACTAATTTACTAAATGGTCCCTCAGTTGCCTGCAAGAGTTATGTAGCTTCAGGAAGTGATGGACTTACTCCCATGCAGTGGTCTATCCACTCAGGAGATTTGGCTCAAAAGAAAAACAACCTTACAGCATTCCTGTTGTTGCTAATTATCTTCTCATACTACTTGAGGAATGGGAATGTGTGAAAGCAAGTAACTTATTTTGACGACCAAGTGTAACACAGCCATGAAAAACCCTCATGCATTCACACTCACACCCTCCTACCTCTTTCTCTCTCCCAATTCCAACCCTTTCTTTTTGTTCTCTCAACAAAATAGAGCCCACACCCACTCTGAGAAAAATAAGCCTTTACATTTTTGGCCTGACTTCTTTTCCTCTTTCATGGGTGTGGCTCTACATGGCTTTCAACTTGTTAGATGTAATCTGTTCGGACCACATAGTCTGGAGAGGATGACAACCCCAGAATCAGTGGTGTCACAGGCAAAGATATACGATGCAAATGCAAAAAGCACAGCTGATGATGAACATGAGGTTCTCTCTCCCCAAGAAGAAATGAACTAGATGTGGGACCTGCAAAGAACAGGTACAATAAAGGACACAAGCTCCAGTGGACAGAGTGCAGCCCAGAGCTTCTGCTGGCCACAGCTGACAATTCCCAAAGGCTGTGTGACCTCACATCTCCTTTGTCACCCCCACCGTGACAGTCAGTAAAGAAGGCCAGCTCGCCTTTCATCAGGATATGCTGATTCAGACAGACAGTGTAGCAGTCGAGGTGGCTTTGAGTTCCCCTGTGGTCTGCTGCCCTGTTACTGTTAAATGGAAACTAGAGAAGCTCAGAGTTGCTAAGAGATTGTCACATTGCTGTGGGAAGAATTTACACAATTGGCGCCCTGAGGCAAGGAGTGCTGAATCTGTCAGTATTCAAGACTGTGTAATTTTTTCAGCTATTTCTTCATCCCTGCCTAAGTAGGACACAACCTTCTCTCCACACTTACAGAGTGAGCATCGACAGCCCAACCAGATCTGAGGAAGGGCAAAGATTGACCACCAGCGGTGTGGGTCCAAAGTCTGGCCCCAGGGGCAAACCAGGGAAGAAGCAAACCGTCAGCACTCACAGGGTGGACAGCTCCAGGGACAGAGACTGCTGTGAGCAAAGATAGAGGTGAGAAACTCCCTGGAAGCTGGCAGTCATGACAGAGCCCAGCAGTCCAACTGTGGGTTTGCCCTAGGCAGGCAGAACAGGGCTAATGGCAGGTCAGAACCAAAGGGTAGCACGTATGTTGCTCCATCTGCCCTTCCTCTTCCTCGATGACCAAAGAATCAACACTGATTAACAATCTCAACTGAAGGAGCAGAGATTGCAGGACCTTATATACCTTTTCCCAAGTCCATGGGGCTAGAAAAGCTCATCTGATTCTCTCTCTCTCTCTTTCTCTCTCTCTCTCTCTCTCTCTAAAAGTCACATTGGTTACAGTCAAGCAGTGTTGCACACTAAATTTCTAAAGCCGTAGAAAGCAGGAGCCAGTCAAGGCCATGACAACTCCAAGTCACTTACAATACAGAGTTAAAGGAGGGCAGAAACTAAGAACCTTGGAAGGGAGCACGTTGTAAAGACTAATGAACATAGGTTGGCAGAGGCAAGACACCACATGACCTTAGGAGGAAAACAAAACGGGGAGAGGAGCTGTATGACAGCTCCCCAGTTCCCAAGAGTTCTCATGGCTATTCCTCTTGCTGGGTTCTCTGAGGACCCCTGCACCCTAAGAACCTAGCCTGAAATCCCTGGTCCCACCCAGTCCCCACTGTCAAGGCTCTCTCATTTGTGCAGTGGGCCAATTGCTCCAGACAGATTCTTTGGATTTCAAATAGTACAGACTTATTCTAACCACCTTAGAAAGAAAGAATTATCATATATGTATCTGCGAACTGGATCCAGAACCAGAGAAATATCTGGAACCTAAGACACTTTCAGGACAAGCATTACCCTCCTTTTTCCTCTCTTACAGCTGTCATAGTCTCTGTCTTTCAGTGACTGTGCCCCTTGCTGTGCCATTGGTTCTCTTCTATCTACCTTTTAGTTTATTCCTTCCTTCCAGCCTGCATAGTTTTCCTCTACTTCAAAGATTTTGCCCCTAATAGCTTTTGCTTCTTCCTAACTTCATCTTGTCATGACCCTTCCTGGCCCTACCTTACCGCATAGCTCCTCATTATAGATTCCTTGTGTTTCAGATCCCCTCGCTAACTATATTTTCTAGTTCAACTTCAAAAGAAAGAATATTTTCATATTCTCATCCTTTTGCACCAGGTCGTGGGCTGCTGGCCAGCCTCTGATTCAACTATTCTTGGATCAAAGCGCACCTCTTACACAACTTGCTCCAGCCAGTCACTCAGGTCACGCAGTACAAACCCAGCAGTCTAGGCCTGTGTGTTTATAAGAGGCCATGAGCATGCCAGATACTTTGACCAACATGTTTCCAGTGACAGCCACTCTCTGCCACAAATATGCTGAAGACTCTGACTTCCGCTTTTTCAAGTTATTACCAGTAACTATTGGTAAAGCAATCTATCTTGCAATATTACCAATTATAATTTTTTATCTTCTTCTCTTACTTTTTCAGAAGTTTCCAAATTTTCCACAAGTAATGTTTCCTACTTTTCTACTCAGAAATAGTCCATTAAATATTAAGCAAAATAGCATCATTTTATGTGACAGTCATGTATCAAGCATCAACCAAGCATCATGCTCTGTACTAGATGCTATCAATACACCAATGAATAGAAAAGGAGTTATTGTAGAACACAAGTGATCATATAACTTGGTAGGCATATCGGGACACTTTTGAAAATAAGAATAATTGATACTACTAATCATATCTGGACTAAGCTGTGACTGTACTAAGGTTGGTACATAGTGAACATTTCCAGGTATATATAGACGCTAAAATCTCAGCATTCCTGTATTTTCAAACTAAGGGCTACCAGATACAAGGCCTAACTCTCCCCTTACACATTAATTTCTAAAACCAGGAAATTCAGAGAATATTCCTAGCAGGAATTTAGCAGTAAATAAGATCTTAACAAGTCCTCTGGGGCTCAGTATCCTCACTTTACACCTTGGAATATATCCAGGGTCCTGATTCAACAAGATGGAACAGGGCAAAGGAGGAGTACAATGGTGATAAGGGCATGCTAACATCTATTGATGGCTTACCTCATGTGCCAGGTGCCAGGTACAGGGCTGGTGCTTTCCACATGCAATCAGAATTAACCTCATGACAGCCCTGCGACATGAAGATTTTCTTACACATTCTGCTAATGGAGAAATTGAGGCTCAGGGTGTTTAAGTTGCCAAGGTAACATGTCCAGTGTTGGGACTAAAATTTGATTCCAGCCCTAGCTAACTTCACTGTATTAAGCCTCCTTTAAAAATTTTAAATTGGAAATATTAAAATACTGAAAACTAGGGCTGGGGATTTAGCTCAGCAGCATAAGCACCTGCCTTGCAAGTGCACAGTAGTGAGTTCGATCCCTGGTACAAAAAAAAAAAAAATACTGAAAACTTGTAATCCTTTGCTTCCTCTTTAAAATAAATTGGAATACTTTTTGTTGTAAAATGTCACGTTACAGTGGTCATTTCCACACTATCATCAGCTTTCCAGTTTATCCAAAGCAGAAATGAAGAAAATGAGCTTAACTGGGTGCCACTTCTTGGAACATTCCTCATGATTCTCATGTAGATGATATCTGAATTTTCCATGCAGTTTGATTTTTTTGATTTAAAAAAAAGAATGATAAGGAATTTCAAAACAACATAATAGGAGATTTAAAAGGGTTACTAACTTTGAAGAAAATGAGACATTATTGTAGCCATTGCTGATTTCTTATCATCTTGTTGTGAAGTCCAGTAATGTTTTTATTCTTTGTTTAGATTGGTTTTAATGTTTTGTATTATTTAATTTCAATATGTGTGAAGGTATGGGCAGCTATTTTGAAGAGAACAAGAGACATTATGGTAGCCATTGTTGATTTTCCTATTGTCTGGTTGTGAAGGCCTTGTAATACGTTTATTCTTTTGTTTTGAATGGTTTTATACTATTTTGTCTTGTTTGAATTCATTGCATATGAAGATATGGACAACTATTTTGAAGATAACAAGAGACATTATGGTAACCACTGTTGATTTCCTGTTGTCTTGTTTTGAAATCCTATGTTGATTGCATTGTTTTGTTCTGATCTGCTTTGTTTTGTTTTATTCTCTTTAAAATAAAAATTTTTTAAAATAAAAACAATAAAAAAGGTTACTATATTGTGCATTGTTATCTTCAAAGTAGTTGCTCAGATTCCAAGATATAGGAATGAAAAACTGATCAAACAATGAAAGCACAAAGCATTCTTTTTCATAACAGAGATTAGTAGTATAATTATTTGTCATATATATATATATGTATAAAATCTTTTCCTTTCTTTCTTTTCTCCTTTCCCTCATTCCAGTTGTGTTTTTTTCTTTCCTTTCGAGCAGTTTCTTCTCCTTTCACTTTCACTATTGTACATTTTAGATTCTATTTACCCTTTCAGATTTTTTACAATGGGGAGACAGTATAATGTTTACATAAGAGTTTTTTATTTCACTTATGAGTATGGTCTCAAATTGCATCCATTTACCTATAAAAGCCTTGAGTTTATCCTTCTATATAGCTGAGTGGCACTTCATTGTATAAAAATACCACATCTTTTTTATCCATCCTGTAGTTGATGGCCATTTGAGTTGTTTCCAAGATTTAGTTATTACAAATTGTTCTGCTATAAACTTGGGTGCATATGTATTGCCTACGGTATAATGTTTTCAATTCTGGGAAAATACACAAAAGGGGAATAGCTGGATAGAATGGGACCTTCAAACCTAGTTTTTTGAGGAAACATCACACTGATATCCACAGTGGTTGTCCCAGTCTACACTCCCACTAACAGTGGACAAGGGTTCATTTTTCCCCACAGCCTCACTAGCATTTGCTATTGGCTAATTTCTTGATAATAGCCATTCTTTCTGGAGTGAGATGGACACTCAGTGTTGTTTTAATTTGCGTTTCTTTAATAACCAGTGATGTTGAACATTTTTTCATACATTTGTGATTTGTATTTCTTCATCTGAGAAGTACATATTTTTGAACGCAGTTAAAGGAAAACATCTAAAAAAAGCACTGTTAGCCCACGGAAAAATGCTCAAAATACTGAAAAGCAGTTGCAACTATCAGCTGAGCCAAAGAAAACTAATTCTATCAATACCAGATTAGTTAATTAGAGAGATGTCAAATTCCACTTGGACAAATAGCATCACAACTCAAATCTCTGTTCACTTTAATGGGATTTGACCTACATCAACTTTTCTGAAGCATAAAAGTAGAGAAGAATAGATTTTGCTGGGAGGGTTTTAGTATGCTTGTTTGGGCTTTTCCAATAGTTATATCTATATATTTCCAAAGGAAAGACATTTTGAAACAAAAAAAAAGTCACAAGGGGAAAAAAAGACTGGAAATAAAACCACCTGTAAGATGGGTTTTTTGTTTTTTTGTTTTTTTGGGTTTTTTTTGCTGCCCTATGTTAGAAAAATTCATGTACAAAATAACATTAAAAGAATGTCAAAAACATAAAAACAGAAGTGAAAATCATATTGCTGCTGTGATTCATTTCATCTCTGCTTCAGATCCCAATTACATTTTTTGGACAAAATGTCTTTAGAGGACGTGCACTGAAAATGCTACAATGGGGAAGGTCTTTCTCAAACAGAAGATCTCCTTTTATCCTTAAGTTTTTCTTGAAATAAAAGAACTTCATATTTAGGAAATGCTGAAATTAAAGTTCACCTCTGTGTCCTTATGTACTTAAAATTTGAGAGAAGAGGAGATGTGAGAATAGAATTTGATGAGAACTGGAACTTTCTTTAAGATGTCAATGTTTGGGTTCAGTACATAAATAGAATGAGTAATTTCACTTCAGGTAAAAAGAAAACAAAACTCCTTTGTCCCAAATAAGTAAATGATATACTTATTTCAGAACTTATACAGTTCTTTACCTTTAGATCTCAATTTGCTATTCAAATTAGTGTTTTAAAATACTTAGGGTCTTTATTCTACTTCAGTTTCTTCCATTAGCCTGAAAATACAGTCTTCTTTCATGTTATGTGGCTGATAACAAAAACTGGCTAGCCTAAGAATTCCCTGCTGAATTCACAGTTGGCTTTGTGGAGCTAAATTATATAAAAATTAGTACGACTTCTTATTGTCTTGCTGAATTATGGATTTTAGAAAACTGTTTAATAAGGAAGAAAACACTTAAGACAGCTTCTATTGAATTTTGTACACATAGAAAATTAACACAAAATAGGAACTGATAACAGATTTTGTTGGGAAAGTTAAATTGTAATTTTATGATAGTTTAGAAACCTAGATACCATTACAATTACCTACATGTTAGTAATCTCAAAAGTGTAATTATATTCTCAAGTGGTGAAATCTTTCTTTACCTGTAACTTTAAATTAAAAACTTTTCCTGTTCCTGTGGCCTTTATTTAGCTTCTGGGTCTACAGAAAATAATAACCTTTCAATTACATCCCTCTTCCTCTCCTTCAATTGTTCAGTTGTTCAGGGGACTGGATCATTGTCAGAACCACATTGTGAGTCTCTAGGGTAACATGGAACCTCTTAAGACTGTATTCATCTTTGTACCTTCTTGAGCACCAAGTGCTCCAGGCACATACCAGGCCCTTAGAAAATGGTTTGTGGTTGGTCTGAATTTATACCATAAACCTGAAAGTCTCTCAAGAATTCTTGGGTTTATTTGTTATTTGGGTGGGTTGTTCATTCACTTAGGTTGCAGGTAGCACCCCCACCAAATGTCAACCACCCTGCTAAGTGATTAGGGTGAACCAGGCAGTCCTCATGCTATAGCAGCTCCCCAACTAGCATGAGAAAACCTAATAACATAAATGGTAACATTGTTGTTGTGACTGAGGCAGAGCACAAAAGCACCTGCTGATGCAGAGGAGGACTTAGAGCCTCTGGTAGAAGGTGACAGCTGAGCTGAAACTGGAAGCCTAGCTTAGAACAGAAAGGGGCCAGGAACCGCAGTCTGCCAAGACCGCAGAGAAAACCCATGTATTGGGCAACTGTAAACAGTGTGGGGAGACTGGTGTGTAGAGTCTGAGGTAGATGAGAGACCAGACAGCTACCATCAAGAATGGTGGGACTCTGGAGGAGTCTGGGCACTACACTAACTCTCTCATTGTGTGTAGGCTTGTTTTTATTTTCGGGGGGTGTTGTCTTTGATTTTGCAGTGCTGTGGGTTGAATTCAGGTTACTGCATACGCTAGGCAAGCAATTCTATCACTGAGCTACATCGCTAGCCATTGTTTAATTTTATTTTGAAACTTGCTAAGTTGCTCAAACATGGTCCTCCTGCTTCAGCTTCCCAAGTAGCATGCACGACCCCATGTAGCTTAACTCCTTCTTTACTGACAAACTTGCAATACAAACTTTTGTTGCTTTTGTGTCCTTTGTCACTGCAATGAATTTAAATGTACCCTAGTTACCAATATGGAACCATCACTAGAACAAAGAGAAACCAAAAAATGTAGGTTCTTAAATTGAGAAAAATAAGCTGCCATTTATTTTTTTCAGTGGTTTGCTGGTGTTAGCAAGTAGATTGATATTATATATTTCTTGCCTACTTCTACTGCTTCTTCCTTTTTCTCTCATTATCCTTGCTAGATTCTGATCTTCAGAACATAAAATTATCCACGAAAGTGGAAAGTGGGGATAGGAAAAGTGGAAAAGAGGCATATAAGAGGGTACTGATTTTGAAAAGTAACTGGGGCCACTATCCACAGGAGGCTTCCTTTCTGAGCCCTGTGCTATTAAAAAAATAATAATATAATTAAACCTTTCTGCCCCATAAGACCATGCATAAAGATTTAGCTAAACATCACTGTGTTTTGGTGAATACCATGATGGCTACCCATCACCACCAACAACAACAACAAAAAAAAAAAACAGTCCCACTGTGAACAGTTTCAAGCTACAGCATAAAATCACTGAACCCAGAGTTGGAAAGAGGCACATGTCTAGTCCAGTTCAGCACCACAGGGAAGCATGCGGAGCTCTTGCTGCCTGTTGTTTGTGTTGGAAAGGGCTCACAGCACACACACACCACACAGCACACACCACCTTACTCACAGCCCACTGGCCAAAAATTCCTCTAGATCACTGCACCTTGGGCAAACTTAGTTACATCTTCTAAACTCTATAACCACTGGTTAATGTCAAAAAATAGAAATTATTCAAGGAAAGTATTTTTTTCTAATTCCCTCTATTAAATCTGAAGAGGGATAATAAAAAAAATTGGTAGTCCATTCTTTGATTTTCATTTTCCAACTCATTTCCATGTTTAGATAGCTAATCTTCGGGATATGTAAGAGAGTTTACTCTACTATGAAAATCCAAAGGTTGAGAGAATTACTTGGCTGGAAATTATACTGCCACATATAAAAATAAGGCTCTAAATAAAGTGTTATTACTGTATTGCAGGGTATCCATTGTTTGCACTGTGCTTAGAATCCATGATTTCTTAGTGAGAGTTGTTATTTATGCACACACTTCTATTTAATTTAATATCATCCTTCAGCACAATACATTTAGTATTGATTACCATTAGTACTGGGATAATAGGAATAATAAAGACTTGCACCTGTGTTATTAACCTGGAATAAGTTAGTTGTAATCTTTCTTAATTGTTTACTTGTTATTGTACAAATCATTTAAAAGCTATTTTCCAATGTGGACGCTAAATCTAAATTACGCTTTTGAAAGTAGAAAATAAAGCATGAGGACAAATTCATAAATACTTCACAGAATGCTTGAAACAACTTCATTGCCACCACACTCTCTCCCTGCCTGTTCTGTAGCCATATCCCAGCCCTGGGTGTCTGTCAGATAATGGAAGAATATTCACAGAATTGAAAAGAGCTGGAGTATGACATTAGATTACAACTTTCATGTACAGGAGAAGTACATCACAGCAACGCCTTTTCTTCTTTTGATCTACTTCCCCTTTCCCTTCAGGCAGAAATATAAATAAAAAATACCTTCCACCTTCCATCAAATACCAAAGATAAAATGCCGATTGCTTGCTCCACTGCTTACAATGAAGGTATAACAAATGCTAATCTATTTCCACAGCCAGCAGAGAGGGGAGGCTGGAAAGGGGAGAAGGAGATTAGAAGAGCTTTTCCTCGGTGGCATTTTTGAGACTTCAAAATGCTCTTAGAGGCCACTTAACAACAAAACCAGTTGATCCCATTGTTGCGGCGCCGAATTCTGTTCAGTACACAGCGACTGAGCGGGAGGCGAGGGAGCCGGAGTGGCATTCATGCAGGGCCCACGGACACTGCCAAAAGCTGTTAGTGATAGCATTTTAAAGACTTACATAAACCCTCCAGCCAGCCACAACATCTGTGTCCCCTGGGGCCCAGGACACTGACTGGACAGTCAAACCCCAGATCACCATCTCCCAGGATGGGTCCCCTCAAATTGCATTTCCGCAACTCTGACTTGACGCCTCCTCCCCCCATTCCCCTGTGGGTTCCGCTGTGGAGGCGGGGGGGTGTACACAGGAGACCTCGCTCCTTCTTCCTGGGTTCCACCGGGCTCGTGCTGCTGCGGCCCCTGGCCTCACTCTCCTGCCCGCATCCACTCCTTCACAGCCTCGGGACCGCCCTGACCCCCCACCAGGCCCCCTGGGAGTCCACACCCTGCTCAGCAGCTGCGGAGGGAGAGAAAAAAGAAAGGAAGGTGAAAGGGAACAGCCTGCTTCCCTTCCTGTGATGGGCAATTTTAGGAGTCACCATGCTTAGGTCACGGTACCCTGGGAGTTCGTTCTGGCATCAATCTTCATGTTGCTGCCAAGGAATTATTTAGATTGATTACTATCTAGATAAGTGCATTTTGAGTAAAGCAGATTATCTACCATAATGTGGGTGGTGTTCGGTCAGTTAAAAGCCTTAAGAAAAAGAGACTAGGTCTCTCTCTCTCTCTCTCTCTCTCTCTCTCTCTCTCTCTCTCTCTCTCTCACCAGAAATTGAACTCAGGACCTCACACTTCCCAGGCAGGTGCTGTGCCACTGAGCTATATCCCCAGCCCCAAGACCGAGGTTCTCAAACAGAAAGGAATTAGCCTCCACCTTCCTTTGGATCGCCGCAAGGGACCCCATGGGAATTCCCAGCCCAGTGACCTCCCCCCGCTGCTTCTGGACTTGTGAGCCCCAACAATCATAGGAAACAATGCATTAACGTAAATGGCTCTGTAGATAAATGTATAGGAAGATATATATGGAAAGAGACATTATCAGACAGACAGAGACAGAGACAGGAAGATGAAGCAATTCTGTTTGTGTTTTTGTAGAGAGTCCTGACTAGCATATTTTCCCTGCAGAAGCTTCCTCCTCCTCATAGCACAGGGCATAGTGCTCACCAGTGTCCCGCTTTATGAAGCCATTGCTCAGCCCTTCCAGGCTGTAACTACACTCCGAGCAGCCTCTGGGGCCTTTTGCACTGACCCATGGCCAAAAACTTGAAAGGAAATCAGTAGCAAGTGAACTGTCCCTGTTCCCCTTCTCCTGGCTCCGACCCAGGGCCTTTGGCTCTTTTCCTGACTGGAGGGAACATTCCTTCTCCCCCTGGGTCCTGGCTCCTGAGGAGAAATAGCTCTACTGACTAATTAGTGAGGGCTTCTTAGGCCGCAGAACGTGGAGGCATCGTGCAGGCCACCTCTCTGGACATGTGACCGCACCTGGCCTATGTTTCACAACGCGTCCCAGGTAGCAGAGGTTCCCACAAGGGTCTGAAGAGCTGAGAGAGCTCCCACTGGAGTTGGAAGGCCAATATTTGCATGATCTCATTGCCCTGCTTCCCAATGAGTAGGAATTTGGACAAGAGACCAATGGAACAAGGATGGAAATGGAGTGGAGCGCCATCTGCAGGGACGCTACTGCATCTTATTAACCTTCACGTTTTATGTGTTCTATTACCTTTCAAGACCTCTTTTTCATTTTTTTCCTACCTGTCCCCATTCTCTCTCAGCTCTTTCTTCCTTTATTTAGTCTCCCTTCAATGCGTACTTGACCTGAATTATTCCAACAGTTGCATTTTCTATTTCACATTGCTCTACAAACCAAACCTCTATATATTTCAGCTTTATTCACTATAGTCACTAAATCCTGTGTATATTGTTCTCTCTCTCTTTATCTCTCTCTCTCTTTCTCTCTGCCTCTCTCAAACTTCATGGATAATACAGGAAAACATAAATTACAGATATCCAATTGGCGTGTCTACCTCATTTATATTTATTATGTTTATTCATAGATACAGGGCACCAAATTTCCTGGGAAATTGCTACTCCCAATGAACAAGAAAAAAATCATATAAGATTCCCTCAGACATTTAAAGCTATAGTTACAGTAACTGGGAAATGACCAACTACAACTGCTCCTCTGAGTTCTAAGACTCAGTTAATTACCACTACTTAATTAATCCAAGAGACTCTCTCACTAAATGCCCAGCTGTGTCATGAAAATTATCATCAAATAACACAAAGATCTTCTAGAAGCTAGAAGATCAGCACTTTGACCAGCCTACAGAGACAGATTTAATTGATCTCTGATTTCCTTTTGGCTACCTGAAAAAGTGATTCCTCCTAAATAGAGAGGAAAAGAAAAAAAAATCCCTGACCAAGGAGCTTCACAAAGAAACAAGGTTCTCCTTAGGGAGAATCCACAGTTCCTGGAGAAGACATAGCAGCCCATGAATCGCAGAACAGGATGAGAGATATGCAGGTAACCAGCTAGTGTCCAGGCCCCAGAAAGAAAAGATAGCCTGAGAAATAACTTAAGTCAAATATGGAAGGATTTGACAAGGTTAATCATGTTACTATCCAGCAATGTAAAACAATTTTGAAGAATGCAAGGCACGAAGATGGCCTGGCTTCAAATTCCAGTTCACTATTTAATACACATGCCCCCTTCCTGAGTATAACCAAGCCTCAGTGTCCTCATCTGTACGTGACAGTACTCATCAGACAGGCATGGGCAGGGACTGGACAGGAAAGGACACAAGCAAAACTTTTAGGGTGATGGAAACATACATATTATTTTCAGAACTCACTGGTCTGAGCAGCATTTTATTGTATCTTAATTGTTACTTACTTTTAACAATATAGAAAAATTAGGATGTTCAGATTAATAAAGACTAATATTGGAAAAAATTACTATTCACAGTATGTCCTTGAAACAATATGAATGGATGTTTCTCAGAAAGAAGGAAATTTAACCTGTAATGAAGAAATGAGAGTAAACAAGCAAAAGAATAGGAGAAGCATTGACTACATGACATAATGACCAGGGTATTGGCTGATCTTGTGGATGGGTGGTTTAAATACAGAATTAAACGCTGTACAGTAATAGCATGAAAGTTAGGAGCTATTGCTTTTTCATGAAAAGATCAGAAAAATTTACTATATTTCAACTTTGGAGGTCATATATGTATCTAAAAAAGGAACAATATCATCTAAAAAGATAGCCAACTTCTGGAGTAGAAAGAGATGTGGGAAAGTACATACAAAAAAAGAAAGCTCAATCAGTTAATGGACTCCACCAAACACACACACACACACACACACACACACACACATGCACGCATGAGAGAGACAGAGAAAAGAATCCAAAGAATATGATAATTCTAAAATACAAATAGTAAAAATGCATAGACATCATTCATCACCACGTATATAATATGACTACAATTATTATTCTTACATTGACTTTTTTTAAATATTCACTTTCTAATTCTATGCTGCTAGAAAGAGATATACCTAAAACATACTACTGAAAAAGTTGAAAAAAGTGAAATTTGTATAAAAACTAACCAAAATAAAATTTATGCAATCACATTAAATTATACAAAGGTTTATTTAAGGAGAAAATGTTGTGTAATGCTGTCTTAGTTATATTTTCTCACTGCTAAGACAAAATACTGAACACTCACTGAACACTGAAGGAAAGGTTTATTTCAGCTCACAATTTGTAGAGGTTTCAGTCCATAATCAGCCATCTCCAAGGCAGAGTGGCATGAAAAAGGGGCATCACAGAGAAAAAAAATCCATGGCAAAGCAGGATAGGCAAAAGGCAACCAAAAGCAAAATAGCAAGGAGCAAAGGACAACAGTATCCCTCTTTCTGACCCTTGCATCCCACCTGGAGGGTAGGAGGGGAGAGCAGTCACACCCAGGGACGCCTTCCCATTTTCCACACCCAGAACTATACCAAACCAACCAGTGGACTAATTTAGTAACCACACACTCTTGATCCCAGCATCACACACCAGTTACCCTGAAAAGCCCCTCTTATGGCCACATGAGGATTTGAGAGGATATCTAGACACAAACCATAGCAAGTGCTTAAAAGAATTGTCAGAGAAGTATAATAATCTTGAGTCTGTATATACTTAATAATCTAGCCTCAAAATATGTAAAGCAAAAACAAAAACTCACAAAGAAAAAATGAACAATCCACATCTTGCAATCACCACTAGAAAAAAATCAATACAGAAACAGCACAATAAACAAACTTTACCAGATTCACTGCCACTTACATCATATGCCAAAAAATAAAGAATGCATTTTATTTTCAAAAATATAGAAATTGAGTGGGAACTTGACCACAAATGAAACATTCTGTAACACAAAGACCTCATTTTGTGACCAAAGTACTATAAAATTACAAATCAATAGTTTAAAAAGTAGGCATCAAAACTGTGTTTAAAAATTTTAAATACCCAGTGAATAACTTATAGGACTACATGTAAGTCATAAAGGAAATGATCAATGTTCAAGAAAGGCCTATCTCAGGAATAAAAAGATGACTTAAAGTTAGAAAACCAACCAAGAGCATACGCTATTTTAATAGGTGAAAGTATAAAATCAGAATGATAATCTCAAAAACCAACATGAGAGTAGAAGCAATGCATATCAAATTTAATGGGTGCAACGCAATCAGTACTTAGAAGTAATTTTGTCCTTAATCTTATATATCAGATTTTAAAAAGCATCAGAATGTAGTGAACTTCAATATCTAATTCAAACTAATTTAGAAAACTGTAAATCCAAATTAAGCAACTGGAAGAAAGGAATTGAAAAATAGAAAACCAGAAACTTGTCATAAAATAAAGGAACAAAATAAAAGATCGACATAATCAAAGTCTTAATTCTTTGCAGAGTTCATGAACAAGCCAATTTTCTGACAAGAATGAATAAGAAAAAGTTCAAACACTTAAGGCTAACAAACATATTAGACACAAAAAAGGATGCATAATTACAGATACATTAAAAATTTAAAGCATGTGAGGAAACTACTTCTGCCAATAAATTTGAAACTCAAAAAGGCATACATTTTTCAGGAACAAACCTGAATTACCAAAATTCTCTCATGAGAAATCTAAAAAGCCTGAATAGACTTATGATTATTAAAGAAATTTATTCAATAATTTAAAACATAAGCTGTTCCTCACTTCCAAAAAAAGACCTGACATGATTGTTCAAATATGGTATTCACAACTTTCAAGAAACAAGCATTTCCCAAACTTCTACCAAGCAAAAAGGAAAAAACTCTCCAACTCACTGTGTGAAACCAATGTGACCAGAACTGGAAAAAGATACTGTTAGAAGAGAACATTAGAGACCAAATTTATACATGAACACAATGTGAGAGTCTTAAGTAATTTATTAGTAGCCAAATATTATGATATTTAAAAATAAAATATACATCATGCCCAAGAAAGAACTATCTCAGGAATACAAAGATGACTTAAAGTTAGAAAAGCAACTAAGATAATACACTATTCTAATAGGTGAAAGTATAAAATCAATATGATAATCTCAAAAACACAGAAATGGAACAGAAGAAATTCAAATTACTTAGGATAAAACTCTTAACCAAGACAAAAGGAGAAATTTGTTTACTTGATATAGGCTATCTATCGAAACCTCTGGCAAATATCCTGTTGAATAGTGAAATGTTTAAGAATTCCATCATAATGAATAAGAATGCCTTTCAGCACTAGGCGCATTGGGCATTTTTCTGGAAGTCATAACCAAAGAAAAAGATCAGAAAGAGGAGGAAAAAGACGTAAAAGTTCAATAGGAAAAATCAAAATTGTTATTATTCACAAATAATAATATTGTTTATACAGAAAAATCTATGAGACTATATAAAGGAACTATTGAAAGCAATAAGAGCTTGGTGAATATAAAATCATATACAAAAATCAATAACATCTCTGTACACTAGCAACATCCAATTAAAAAGTGTAAGTTAAAAATTGTCTCAGTCACAAGCAGCAAAAATACAAGGTGTTTACAAACACAGTTGGCATACAAGATGTATTAATATTATGGAAACAATATAGAACTTCATTGGAGTATGTAAATTGTTTAAACCCTCAGGAGAAAAAGAGAAAAATGCAGCATGTTAATATGTAAGAAAGACTTGGTATTTTATAGATGACAGTTCTTTCCAAGTTAATCTATATAGTCAATGCATTCTAGTCAAATATCCCTGAGTTTTGCATAGACCTTGTCAAGCTGACACTAAAATTCCAATAGAGCAACAAAGGACAAAAAATAACCAGGATAAGTTTGAAGAACACTGAAGGAGAACTCATCCTCAAAGATACCAAGATTTATTATACAGTTGTATCATTACAAGATGAAACAATGGACAACTGAACAGAATAAAGAACAAAAAAAAAAAAAAAAGACTGCCCTTACATAGCAAAGATTACTTTATGGCAAAGGAGGCTTTGAAGATTTAGTGGAGAAAGTATGGTCTACTTTGTTGCAATACCTTTCTCATAATATTTTTCACAAAATCTTTTTTGAACAATAAGTCTATTAATACAAATTGTTGTCAAGAATATAGGAAAAGGCCAGTGGAAGACATGCAGGTCCCTCAAGGAGAAACAAGAAGCCAATTCACCCTTCCTGTGAACTGGTGGAAGCCATGCAGGTCCTGGAAGGAGAAATAAGAAGCCTATTTGCCCTTCCCATGAACCAATCAGCACATAGGCTGGGAGACAAGAACATGCAGTTATATCCCTTAGAGCACTTTCTTTTCCTCTTTTTCACAATAGAAATTACACATTTTGGATTTATTACACTTGTAGTTCTTCTTTACTTTTTACACTAGAGACACAATATGATATTTGTAAATATGATTCTTATTTATTTCACTAATGAGGATAGTTTCAAGTTGTCTCCATTTACCTATGAAGGCCTCAAGATCATCCTTTTTTACAGCTGAGTAATATTCCATTGTATAAAAATATCACATCTTTTTCATCCACTCTCCAGTAGCTGGGCATCTTGGTTGTTTCCAGGATTTAGCTATCACAAATTGTGCCGCTATGAACATGGGTGCACATATATCACTGTGATGTGAACTTTTCAGTTCTTCTGGGAAAATACCCAGGAGGGGAATAGCTGGATTGAATGGAAATTCCAATCCTAGTCTTCTGAGAATTCTCCATATGGATTTCCATAAATGGTTGCACCAGTCTACATTCCCACCAACAGTGGAGCAATGTTCTTTTTTTCCTGCAGCCTCGCCAACATTTGTTATCAGTTGATTTCTTGATGGCAGCTATTCTTTCCTGAGTGAGGTGAAATCTCAATATTGTTTTAATTTGCATTTCTTGAATATCCAGTGATGGTGAACATTTCTTCATGTACTTATTTGCCATTTGTATATCTTTCGCTGAGAACTGTGTGTTCATCTCAGATGCCCATTTTTGGAGAGGGTCTTTGAATTTGGGGGGCTTGATGTTTTTCAATTCTATATATGTTCTGGATAAAAGTCCTTTGTCTGAGGGGTTGCTGGCTAAAATTCTTTCCCACTCTGTGGGTTTTCTTTTCACTCTGTTGGTGATTTCCTTTGAAGTACAGAAACTATTTAATAGTATGAGATCTCATTTGTTGATTTTTTGAAGTGTTTCCCGTGCTGTTTGTGATTTGTTCCTGAATTCTCTGCCTATCCCTATGTCTCCAAGACTTCTACCTAACTTGTCTTGCAGTAGATTTAGAGTTTCTGTTTTAATCTTGAGGTCTTTGATCCATTTAGACTTTAGTTTTGTGCATGGTGATATGCATGGATCTAGTTTCAGTCTTCGGCATGTAGAGAGCCAATTTTTCCAACACCAATTATTAAAGAGACTATCCTTCTTCCTGTGGACATATTTAGCCCCTTTGTCAAATATCAGGTGGCTGAGTGTCTTTGTAATTGTGCTTGCATCTTCTAATCTGTTCCATTGATCCTCAGGTCTATTTCTTTGCCAGTACCAAGCTGATTTTATCACTGTGGCTTTATACTACTGTTTGAGGTCAGGAATTGAGACGCCTCCTGCCTTGCCTTTGTTGCCAGAAATGCCTTTGCTATTCTAGGTTTCTTCTGTTTCCAAACAAATTTTAGGAGTGTTTTCTCTAGATCTGTGAGATATGTCAATGGTATTTTGATTGGGATTGTGTTAAATCTGTATAACAGCTTTGGGAGTATGGCCATTTTCACAATGTTGGTTCTTCCTAGCCAAGGGCAAGGAATATCCTTCCATTTTCTAATATCCTCTTCAATCTCCTTTTTCAGTGTAGTATAATTTTCAGCATATAGATCTTTTACATTTTTAGTTAGGTTGATTCCTAAGTATTTCTTTTTTTACATGTTATTGTAAAGAGCGATATTTCCATACTTTCTCTCTCAGTGAGACTTTTGTTTGTGTACAGGAATGCTATTGATTTTTGAACATTGACTTTGTATCCAGCTACACTGCTGAACTTGTTTATTACCTCTAGTAGTCTTTTAATGGAGTTTTTTGGGTCTTCTATATGGAGTATCATGTCATCTGCAAATAGTGATAATTTAACTTCTTCCTTTGCTATCTTTATTCCTTTTATTTCTCTCTCTTGTCTGATTGCCCTGGCTAGTGTTTCCAGAACTATATTGAAAAAAGGAGTGGTGATAGTGGACATCCTTGTCTTGTTCCTGATTTTAAAGTGAAAGCTTTCAGTTTTTGTCCATTTAGTATAATGTTGGCTGTTGGTTTGTCACAGATGGCCTCTATAGGGTTGAGGTAGACACCATGTATTCCGAGTTTCTGAAGGGTTATTATCATGAACATGTGTTGGACTTTGTCAAAAGCTTTTTTTGCATCTATTGAGATGACCATGTGGTTTTTGTTTTTGTCTCTGTTGATGTGTATTACATTTATTGATTTGCGTATGTTAAACCATCCCTGCATTCCTGGAATGAACCCCACTTGGTCATGATGTATAATCTTCTTGATGATTTGCTGCATTCTATTTGCCAGTATTTTGTTGAGAATCTTTGCATCAATGTTCATTAGTGAGATTGGCCTATAGTTCTCTTTTTTGGTTGCATCTTTGTCTGGTTTTGGTATCAGAGTAATACTTGCCTCCAGGAATGATTTAGGGAGGATTGCTTTCTTTTCAGTTTCATTGAAGAGTTTAAGTAGTATTGGCATCAGATCTTCTCTAAATTTCTCGTAGAATTCAGCTGTGAATCCATCCAGACCTGAGCTTTTCTTTGTGGCTAAGTTTTTAATTATGTTTTCAATTTCAATAGCTGATATTGGGTTGTTCAAAATTGCTATATCTTCTTGGTTGAGCTTTGGTAGTTCATATGTTTCTAGAAATCTGTCCATTTCCTCTGTGTTTTCTATTTTATGTGAGTTGAGATTTTCAAAGTAGATATTCATGATCTTTTGAATTTCCATGGGATCTGTAGTAATTTCCCCCTTTTCAGTTCTGATTGTGTGATTTTGGGTTTTTTCTTTCTTTTTCTTGATAAGGTTAGCTAGGGGTTTGCCCATTTTGTTTATTCTCTCAAAAAATCAGCTTTTTTTTAAGGAAGACAAGACGGCTGATCAGTGAGCAACAAAAAACAGAGCCTCCCGGGAGAAACAACTCATATGCCAGAATAAAATACCCTAGAGAGACCCAGACAGAGGGAGATGGATCCTCTTGACACAGGAAGAAATTAAAACATAAAAAAGCTCATCAAATATGTTGGGACTACAACTGGAACAGCTGGACACAGTGTTTTCGCTGCAACCTGCCAATTTTGCAGTGGACAGAATTTGCACCAGCCTGAATCTGCCACAGCCGGCGGAGCTGCCCAAACTTGTTCTCACCATGACTCACAGGAGGTGGAATGGTGCTGAAGTTGGGGGTTGGTGGGCCTGATGGAAAGCGGAGCTGGCAAGGGGACTTTCATTGGTCCACGGTCAGTGCTGGGATCGGGACACCCCCCCCATGGGAGGGGCGCAGTCTGGTGGGCGACATGTTGGAATCTGGCAGGAGGAGCCTGAACTGGGAGCAACAGTGACTTCAGTTGGTTCCTCCCTCCCCAAAGCAGATTCATGGGATTTGTTTGGACTGGGTTGTGCCTCTGGCTGGGACCCAATGAGCCATCCCAAATCGATTCCCTGCACCTAGCAAGCACTAACCAGGGGAAGGCCTCTGCAGTTTAGTTGGCCCAGTGGGGAGGGGCAGGCTTAGGCAGCCGCTGCTTGCACCTCAGTGATAAGAGCTGTCACAAGAGGGGGGAGGACCCTCACAAATGTGCTTCAGAGGAGGCATGGCCAACAGGAAAAGGGGCTGGGACCTGCAATGTGACCTGTGTGGAGGAAGCCGGGACCATGACAGGAGAGAGAGGCAGGAAGAGGCCTCCAGTCCAGAACCCTGAAAGCCCTGATCCAGGAGAGGGAAAAACAAGGGCAACTGAGGGCATCAAACATGCAACAGCAGGCATGGCTTCAATGGACATTAAAAGATATCTTAGGGACCTTGTAGATGAGCTCAAAACTGAAATATTAAATCAGGTAAAGCAAGATATGAGTAGAGTAATAAAAGAAATGCTCTCAGGGAGCATCTCTCAGGAAGATACAGACAGTAGAAGGGAGGAACACAAAAAAAGGAGAGAAACATTTGATAGAGAATATAAAGAAAATATAGAATACATGAAGCAGATTCAAAGAGACTACCAGGAAATTAAAAATTCCATTGAAAGCTGGCAAAACGCCTTAAAAGAAACTAAGGATAGACTATCAAAACTTGAAGACAAGTTTGAAATGTGTGATTATGAAAGGAAAGATCTCTTAAAAATAACAAGGAAACAGGCAATAACAATACAAAGGCTAGAAGATGATAAGAGAATCTACAATCTAAGAATAAGAAAAGTGAACAAAGAAGCAGGAGTACATACAGGTGAATTACAAAGGCTATTATGGAAATAATTAAGGAAAACTTCCCAAGTATGGGAAAAGAAAATAACATTTGTTTGTATGAGGCATACAGAACCCCAGCCACCTACAACCAAAACAGCTACACCTAGACATATAATAATCAAAATACCATAAATTTAATATAAAAACAGAATATTAAAAGTGGTCAGAGAAAAGAAACAGATTACCTATAAAGGTAAGCCCATCAGGATCACGGCTGACTTCTCCACACAGACCATCAGATCAAGAAGAGCTTGCAGTGAAGTATTCCAAGCCCTGAAAGAAAATAACCTCCAGCCCAGATTGATGTACCCTGCAAAACTGTCACTAGAAATTAATGGAGAAACAAGATGCTTCCATGTCAAAGAGGAACTGGGTGAGTTTGTGACCACCAATCCAACCCTACTAAGAATACTGAAGGACATTCTAGAGAGAGAGAAAACAAATACCAGGATTTTAGGAACAGTGGCAGAAAGGCCTCAATGAGTGGGGCAGGCAATAGAATGAAGGAGAAAGCTAGAAAAGGCAGAAAAATAACAGAGCAGAAATGAGGCAGAGAAGGATGGCTAGAATCTCTAATATAGATGGCCTTGATACACTATATTGTTAATTGTGTACCAGGATTTAAGACCCACATTATTCACACCACTCTGCTTAGATGTATTATATTCTGTTCCAGTCATTCTACCTGTACTAGATTTGAGGGTACAAACAGTAATCCCGAAAATAACAGGATATAGTACGGTAATCATCCTTAATTTCCTATTAAGTCAATCTAAAGCTCTGTAAAACCTACACTGTTTTACCATAACTGATTGTAATCAAATCTGGTTTGTTAGATCACTGTTTTGTATCGATAGATTTTATTCAAAGCTGTTATGATTGATGGTATCAAGTCTGAGAGTACAGGCAACTGCACTAAGATGGCAAGATTCACTAGAATATCCACTCTGGTTTGATTATTACCTGCCTTTGAAGTTTTATACTGTCTATAATGTTTTATTTTTTACTAATATTGTTATGTACAGCTATATTCAATTATACTGCTATATTCATTTATGCCTGATGATATAGGCAATTCTATTGAATATAATAAGAAACAATACAGCAATCATTGTAGATCACCTTGTACTGTGGTTTTATATGACTTTTTGTTTTCTTGTTTTTATAGGAATTTGCTTTTTTTATCTTGCTAAGTTGTTTTTCCCTCTAATATAGAAAGAATAGAAATACATATAGAGACTCATGTATGCGTAGCCATTTACACTCTCACTGTTTGACGATCTACTTTGTATGCTTTAATTTTGTAATTTGAACAACTATTTCTAAGAGGACAATATGTAATTTATCAACTAGAGATTTCTTCTTGTTTATCTTTTTTCTGAAATTCTGTATTATCTCTACCCTTTACATGCTTTTTTTCTCTTTAAATAAAATTTTTTTAAAAATCAGCTTTTTGATTCATTTATTGTTTGTATTTTTTTTAGTTTCAATTGCATTGATTTCTGCTCTAAGCTTTACAACTTCCTCTATTCTATGAGCTTTGAGTTTAGCTTGTTCTTCTTTTCCTAGAAGCTTGAGATTGAGCATTAGGTTGTTTATTTGTGCTCGTTCTGCTTTCTTGATATGACAATTTATTGCTATATATTTCCCTCTTATGACTGCTTTCATTGCATCCCACAGATTACAGTATGTTGTTTCTATATTTTAATTGAGTTGTAGGTATTGCTTTATTTCTTGTTTAATATCATCTGTAGCTGAATGATTGTTCAAAAGGTTGTTATTTAATTTCCATGCATTTGTGCAGCTTTTGCAATTTCTTTTGTCATTAATTTCCAATTTCAGTGCGCTATGGTCAGATATTATGCATGGTATGATTTCAATACCTTTGCATTTACTTAAGAATGTTTTATGGGATAATATATGGTCTATTTTGGAGAATGACCCATGCACTGCTGAGAAGAATGTGTATTCTGATGTGGTTGGGTGGAACACTCTGTAAACATCTACTAAGTCCAATTGCTCACAGGTATGATTCAGTTCTGTTATTTCTTTGCTGACTTTTTGTCTAGTTGATCTATCTCTTTGTGACAATGGGCTGTTGAGATCCCCTGTTGTAACTGTGTTCTTGTGTATTTGGTTTTTCATGTCCATTAGTATCTGTCTTATATAGTTGGGTGCTCTTGTATTTGGTGCATATATATTTATAATTGTTAATTCTTCCTCTTGAATTTTTCCACTAATGAGTATGTAGTGACCTTCTTTGTCTCTTTTAATCATTTTAGGTTTGAAGTTCATGTTGTCTGCAAATAGAATAGCTACCCCTGCTGTTTTCTGGGTTCCTGTTGCATGGAATACTCTTTTCCATCCTTTGACTTTTAATCTATGTGTTTCCTTTTGGGTTATATTGTTTCTTGTACACAGCATATTGTGGGATCCTGTTTCTTGATCCATTCTGTTGATCTATTTCTTTTTATAGATGAATTGAGGCCATTTATATCTATGGATATCACTGATATGTACTGGCTCGACTTTGCCATGTTATGTTCCAGCTGTTTTTTTCTGCTTTTCCCCTTATTTAATTGCTTATCCTACCTGGTGGTTTCTTTCTGTTGTTGTTTTGAGGATTGTGGTCATTTTTATCTCTGTCTAGTGTGTCTTTCAGTACTCTTTCTAGGGTTGGTTTGGTGGATATGAATTTCTTCAGTTGTTCTTTGTCTTGGAAATATCTTGTTTCTCCATTAAATTTGAATGAAAGTTTTGCTGGGTACATCAGTCTGGGTTGAAGGTTGTTTTCTTTCAGGGCTTGAAATACCTCACTCCAAGATCTTCTTGACTTGAGGGTTTGTGCTGAAAAGTCTACCATGTTTCTAATGGGCTTTCCTTGATAGGTGAGTTGTGTCTTTTCTCTGACAGCTTTTAATATTCTGTTTCTATGCTGTATGTCTGAGATCTTAATTATTATGTGTCTGGGTGTGAATTTATGTTGATTGTGACTGGTGTTCTATATGCCTCACTTATCTGCATATCAGATTCTTTCCCCATGTTTTGGAAATTTTCTGCTATTATTTCTGTAAATACGTATGTCATTTGCCTGGACTCCTGTATCTTCGCTAATGCCCATTATTCTTATATTGTTGCTCTTGGCATCATCATGAAGCTTCTGGATTGTCATTTTATGCTGCTTTGTTATTTTTAAAAGTTCTATCCTTTCCTGATCACTAAATGTGATCCTGTCCTCAAGGTCCAAAATCCTATCCTCAGCTTCCGTTAGGCAGTTTTGCATGCTTCAAATAGAATTTCTTGTTTCTTGAATATCTTTTTGAGTTTGTTTCATGAATTCTGCTTGTTTTCTATATTGTTCATTCAAAGTTTCAATCAGTTTCCCATGCTCATGTACTTTTTTCTCTAGTTCTTCTTTAGCTGCATTCAACAACTCCTTTACTAAAGTTGTTATTTCTATCTTTACATGGGAGAGTACTTCTAATTTGATTTCCTCTATAGCCTGATGGAGTTGTTTTTTTATTTCACTCACTATCTTTTCAGAGATTCCCAGTGTATTACTTTTGGGGTCCTCTATTTCAATGTCTCCTATACTTGCTTCTGGTGAACTATATGTTTGAGACTGCATTTTGCTTTTTCGTTTTGTCATTTTCATTCTGCCTGATGTTTTCTATGTATAGGAGGGGACCATGCACACTCTTTTCAGACTCACCAAAGTCTTACAGTTAGTTGGAGGGGGTTTTTACTACTGACCCTATTTATCCCCTGTACACCTCTATTTCAGGAACATACTCACCACACTGATACAGTTAATCCACTGTAGTCCAAGGTTCATTGCCTGGGAGCAAAGTTCCAAATTTCTTCACACTAACTGGAGCCTGCTGAGGTCTTCTGATGTTCCAGGTGGGAGGGCAGGCCCAGCAGAAGCAGTCCAGGGATGTTTTCAGTCTGGGGCAGGCTTCCGAGATGTTCCAGGTGGCAGGGTGCACCCACAAGGGAGGTTCCAGGCAGCTTACCCCTGATGTAGGCTTCTGCTATGTTCCCAGTGGCAGGGCAGGCCCACAGGGGAGGTCCCAGGCAGTTTATGCCTGATGAGGCCTTCCACTACATTCCCACTGGCAGGGAGGGCCCACAGGGGAAGTTCCAGGCAGCCTATGCCTGAGGCAGGCTTCCTCAATGTTCCTGGTGGCAGGGCAGGCCCACAGGGGAGGTTCCAGGCAGCTTATGCTGAGGCAGGCTTCTTCGATGTTCCGGGTGGCAGGGCGGGCCCTCAGGGGAGGTTCCAGGCTGTTTACTCCTGATGCAGGCTTCAGGTATGTTCCCGGTGGCAGGGCCTCGTTCAGCCCTTTGGAGAGCAACTGTGTAGTAGTAAACTTGAAACTGACACACACTATTTTTTCCACTTTTTAAAAATTGATTATACTGGTTAATGGATTTCATTGGCAGATCCATGTGTGCACATCACTTTCAACTTGTCAGTCTCCATCAACACTGGAGAAATTAAGTGCTCATCAAGGTTGATAAAAAATGTAGAATGCTTTAATCTATTACAAAAAAAGCTAAATCTGGATAAAATGTTGACAGATAAAAGTACAAAATGATTTCTAAGTATGTGTAAGTTTGTTACTATTATAAATTGTTAAAGTCTCAATGCAACACCACATGTTTAGTTAAAATAGAAAAACACTCCATAATTTTTGTCATTTCTTTGAGAGATTAGAAGTAAACATGTAAAATGCTATCCCTGGTAAATCCAAGTCAGTGTACCTGACTTATAATTATTTGTATGTTTGACATAGATGAAAACCACTGAAGAAGTCAAGAACCATCTGTGAAGATGACTAGAAAGATCTGAGAAGACCTGAGTTTTATTAAAATGAACACAAATGAGTTAAAACACACTGAGTTAAAAATAAAAGAGAAGGTCCAGACAGGAGGAGGCAGGCATAAAGATCCTGCCATTTTGTCCAGAGAACAGAAGTACAGAGTTCTAGCCTTTCTTCTGCAAGAAAGTATAATTTATTAGACCTCACCTAATGAATCTCCATGAACCTGTAATATTGTATTCAAATTTATGCCCTCTCTTTTCTCAATTCTGTGTTCAGTTAGTCAGCTCTGGTGTTAATCCAGCCTCCTGGACACACTGACACTCTGTTATAGTTGAGAAACATGTATTGAGAAGGAATATTCCTGCCATTAAAGAACGAGGAAAACATTCTGGCTTGATCTTTGGATTAGGGTACAGAAACACCCAAGCTAAGATACTGCTATGCAATGAGCTCCCTGACATTGGGACAGTTATGTAGCCTCTCTTGGCCTCAGTTTCTTCATTTTTGAAATGGGTAAAACAAGAATACTTATCTGATTGAGTTATTTTAAAAATATTAATATTGTAAAATGTGCAAAGAGGCTAGCATATTGTGTGTCATAGAATAAATATTAAACAAAGGTATCAGAGGGTATGATAATGGTGTCAGAATGCTTTTTGGCTTCCAAGGCCAAAATTCAACTTCAGTGTACTCAAACAATATGAACATTCTTTTGTTCATGTCACCAGAAGCCCAAAGGAAGGCAGACACCAGTGTGGGCACTTGTCCTTCCAGCATCTCACCAACACAGTGTCACGCACAACCAGCCAAGCTCACCCTAAGGCTGCCGGTCTTGTCATCACAGCAAAGTGCTCAGCAGCAGCAAAGCCTAAGTTTCTGTTCCATCCATGCAGTTCTGAGGCTCTCTAAGGGGAGGAAAAATGTCTCACCCATTTCCAGGCTTGTGGCTAAGACTCCTTTTTTAGAAAGAAAAGATCAATGAGGAAAAACCATACTGATTTGCTTACCGTAAGCTTCACGTGGCATGAGCATCCTTAGAAATGAAGATCCAAGCACCCAGGGGAAAGGTGTGTTTTCACAGATAGTCATGCAGAAGTAGGGTTAGAGGAGCAAGGGCTGTGATCATAGCAGTGTGAGGGGATTAGCAAGGCCTTTGAGCTGTGATTCTTCTGCATCTCTGAGGCCTGAGAAGTGAGTAGGTCCCTGTCCTCCAGCTGTAGGGAGGACTCCTTCAGATGCAGGTCTTACCTACTACTCTCAGGGGAACTCATTTAAGATCTTTAGCCCACTTCCAGCAAGAAAGGTCAAGAGAAGATGAGAGACCCCCTTCTTCTTTGGTAGATTTCTCAAATGCCAGTGTGCCCTGTTTGGGGTAACTTGTCCTGAACTTGTAGCTCTCTTAAGAGCATAGTAGCACCTTCTCTCAAAGCTCTCTGTTGTCTCAAAAAACCAACCAGGATGAGAGGTGTGCGACACCGAGTTTCGATTCAAGTGGTTCTTTGTGTGGTTTCTGGATGAGTAACATCAGCACCACCTGGGAAACTACTAGAAATAAACCTTTTCAGCCCCAGCCTACACCCGCATGGTAGAATCACATGCTCTAGAGGCAGGTCCAGCACCTGTGTAGCTATGTTTTTAAACAAGCCCTCCAGACCATTCTGATAACACAAGAGTGTGGGAAAAACTAGGTTCAAGTAATATGGACTTTCTGTAAAGCTGATCCAGTGGTCCCCCAGGAGACACAGGGGTTTGTAGTAGCAAATAGATACCTCAAAAAACATTAAGGCAATTTTATGAAAAGAATGGGAGATACTACTTAGCAGCTACAGGGCACAAACTATAGCATTTACTAATGGGTTAACCATGGGTTGACCATGTTGCATGTTACTTAAAGCTCTCCAAGGAAAGTAATATTTTTATTCAGAGTGACTGCAAAAACTGAAGCCCAGAGAGTTTATGTGACTTGCTCCAGATGACACAGGAGGCTGGTAATGGTGCCTGAACTCCCACCAAACCATCTGACTACAAGCTATCTTCCAAACCACACTACTACATGATTTGTTTTGATGTGTTGTGATTTTCAAAGTTTCTCTACTTGCAAAAAAAAAAAAAAATAGGGAGCCAAGTCCTGATCTCTAATGCCTCCCTCACCTGGAGGAAGCCAGCTTCGCAAAGTCAAACCAGCTGTCTTCCTCTAACTCCTATGAATGAAGAAACTGGGGTTGAAAATGCTAATGCACTTCCCAAAATGACTGAGTCCCTGGGCATCACATCCAGAACAAGAAATTCTGTGTTCTAGTAATGAGATATCTGTTAAAGGGACATCTGCCTTAGCATTTAGAGGAATTCACTTCCTTTTTTCATTGATTTAATTTGTGCTTTGTTTTGATTTAATTTTGGAGTGGGAGACAATACTTAGGGCCACACCCACACTACTGAGCTGCACCTCCAGCCCTATTTTATCTTATTTTGAGACAGGGTCTTGCGAGGTTGCCCAGGCTGACCCTGAAATTACACTGTTTCTGCCTCAGCTTCCCCAACAGCTGAGATTATAGGTGTAAGCTACCACTCACATTAATTTGTTTATGAATCTGAAATTTTAAACGAGTGAAATACTAGCAGTTTCTTGATATGAGTAGAAACCATTAAAGAGAAAAGATCTTAAATGAGCAGTTTTCACTTGGAGAAGAAAGGTCTTATTCTTTCATTAAGCCACTGGGAAATTGCCATCTGTGCTGCAGTGGCAGGTGTGCTAGCCTCAAATTTGACTCCACAGGGACTAACACTGGGCTCCTTTTATAAAAAAATTGGAAATCAATGTCAAATCAGGTGATGAGGGAAGCCAATGAAGTGCCTCTGTTCATATTCCTTTGCTTTTGGGCACAAACATTGATCTCATAGCAGACAAGTGTCTTGTGCTTCCGTATGAGCAACGAGGCCATTCGAGTGCTCTGAGGCTGACAGGGTTTGGTCTTGCTTTGGACTCAGAAAAAAATCTATTTCTTTCTGAAATTTTTACTTAGGACACTATTCAGAAGACTGCTATTTCTGCTGCGTTGGTCAGATTAACTGAAAGACTCCATTAAAAGTGCCCATTCTTTTTTATTGGAATATATTTCTGATACATAATGTTCACATTTGCTTTGGGGGGGATTGGTACACGTGTGTATCATATCTTGATCATCTTTCCTTCCCTTCCCCTTCTCTTTTCCATCTCCAAAACATCTCCCTTGTCCCCTTCCTCGTCACCAAAACATCTACTCTGTTTTCTGTAACTGCTACCTTTAAATTCCTAAGTTGGCTAAGGAATGGCAAAGAGTCAGAAAAATTAGCCACAGAAAAGAACAGGAGGCCATTC
Source organism: Hydrochoerus hydrochaeris (assembly GCA_004027455.1). Taxonomy (NCBI): domain Eukaryota; kingdom Metazoa; phylum Chordata; class Mammalia; order Rodentia; family Hydrochaeridae; genus Hydrochoerus; species Hydrochoerus hydrochaeris. The sequence goes on along the minus strand of PVLA01004173.1, from coordinate 44,336 downwards.
GTGGGCTGGAGGGAGAGAGAGCAAAGGCACACCAGCAAACAAACCCTGCCTGCGAACCAGAACCACATGGGGGCGGCTGCCAGACTGGGAAAAGCCAGCCTCCAGCCCCTTCCAGCATGTGGGCTGGCAAAACAAGAAGCACCATTCCCCCTACCCAAGCGAGCTGGCTTATCCAGAGAAACACAGGCTGTGATGATATCTATCAAGGTGAAATGCAATTGGATGCCTGTGGTGCTTTGGTGTTTCATTAACATTGCAGGTCTAGGGCCAGTGGTCTGATCATAGGTTCAGAGGAGAGTGGTGTGCAGTGTGGCATCTAGGGGAGATGTCCTTCTGAGGGCTGCAGCCATTGTTAATTCCCTATGGTCTTGTTTTGGAAGTCCTATATTGTTTCCATTGTTTTGTTGGGCTGTTTGTTTCATTTGATTATGTCAAATCCAATGTCAGGAGCAGCTATTTTAAAGATAGCAAGATATATTATGGTAGCAATTTTGGATTTACTATTGGCTTGTTTTGAAATCCTTTATTGCATTTACTCTTTTGTTTTTATTGTTTTTAATCTATCCTGTTTGATTTTTACTATATTGGAAGTTATCTGCAGCTATTTTGAAGACACCTAAAGGCATTATGGTAACTAGTATTGATTTTGTAATGTTTTGAAGCCCTGTATCTCTTACACTAGTTTGTTTTGATTGGTTTTATTCTGCTTTGTCCTTTTTAAAATAAAAAAAAAAATCTGATCACATCATCTTCTATTCCCAGCTTAAAGCATTTCAATGGCTTCTTATTGCACCTAAGAAAATAAAAAGTTTTAACATGAAAAAAGAAAAGGAAAGAAAAGAAAAGGCCAGGAGAATGACCACTTCTCTTATCACTGTAAGAGACAGGAAAAACAAAGCAATTTCCTACTCTCGCACACACAACACATGCTCCTATGACCTGGTCTGTGGGAGTTTCTCTCCACACAGCTAAGCAGTTCTCCAGCAGACACCAACTGGGTGCAGCTTCACTCCATTCTGACTCTATCCCATCTAAAGAGTGTCAGATCCCACAGGCTAAAAGTTCAATCCCATAAGTCCGGCCCTACCACAGATGCCAGTCACAAGCCCCAGTTTGTGACCCATGTTTCCCACCAACAGGCTGTATGTTGGAGTTCCCCCAAGATCCATTATTGTGCTAGAGTGACTCACAAAATTCATTTTCCTTGTGTTTACTCAATTATTATAAAAGATATTGGGCAACCCACTTGGGACCCCTTCTGTCTCTCAGATAAGAGCTTTCTTTCTCTCAATAAAGACATTCTGCTTTTAAAAAAAATAAATAAATAAAGGATATTACAAGAGGTTCGTATGAACAGCCAGATGGAAGAGCTGCAGAGGAAACGTGTGGGGGTTGGGCACAGGACTGCCCTGCCCCCCGCCCGGGCCCAGTCGCTCCACATGTTCAGCTACCCAGAAGGTCTCTAAGCCTTGTGCTTTGAGACACACAGCTTATGAAAGCTTCATTAATATGCATGATTAATTAAATTATTGGCCATTAGCGACAATTCAACTTTTAGTCCCTCTCTTTCCTCTCCCCTCAACACCCACCCAATACTGAAGGCCTGAAAATTGCAGCCCTCTAATCTTGCCCTGGTCCTCCTGGTGACAAGTTCTTATCTAGAAGCTATCCAGAGGCCCTCTATTCTCCAGTCTTCTCACTAATACACAAACATTTCCAAGGTTTTAAGGAGCTGCCTGCCACAAATCCAGGACAGAGACTCAATATATATTTATTATATCATGATTTCACAATCATCCTCTTCCATGAGGGAACCTAATTAGCATTGAACCATTTCTGACTTTGGAACATCTTTTCACCTCTTGGGAGTAGATTACAGGATCAGTTCTCCCTCCCTTGCCCCAGCCTCGTCGTGGACAAAATATTTCAAGTTGGGCTGTGCTACATGCCCTGCTTTTACCAGCATCAGGAGGAAAACAGCAACAGTCATGGTCTACACTTGAGGACTGTACTTCTGCTTTTTTCTTTTTCCTCTGCTATAACTCAAGATTAGGGAGCATAAAAGACATGTGAAACCACTTATGTCTAGATCTCCAAGAAGCACAGCTACCCCAGAATATGTGACCCAAACAGATGCACCCAGCTGGGCCCAGCCCAAAGAAGCCAACCAACACGTTCATTAGCTTAATAAATACTGCTGCATACTACTAAGATCTCATACAGCATTGCTGTAATAATAGCTCTAAAAATGTCTTTCCCTTAGGAGAAAACTAGATAATTCCATGCATAAAGTGAGCTTGGAAAAAAATGTAATTGTTTGTGAAACAAATACATAGAATATAGTCAAATCCATAAATCCTCTAGAGGCCACATATTTACCTTCCGAATTATACCTTCCTCCCAAATAGTTAAGGGAAATACTTTTAGAGATTGCTTTCAAAACCAATAGCATAGGTTTTGGATTGTTGACCTAAATAACAATTAGAGAGAGATTCTCCAAAGAGTAACAGTATTAATTTGGAGATAGAACAGCATTATGTGCATTCAAAAAGTATGCAGCAAGGAGAAATTTTTAAGATATTTTTAAATGATAACCCTTGGCCACAAAGATTAATAACAAGGGTTGCGTCAGGTTGAAAAGATGGCAGTCTGGCAGATGTCTCTGGAGAAATGTTTTTTGGTGTAATGTAAGACTGTGGTGGCCTTTATCTAGTGTTGTGATTCCATCAAAGTCTTTTGTGATAATAACAAGGTAGTCATGCATGAGAACCTTTACGTCAGAACTTCCTCATAATTAAGTTAGTTAGTTAGTTAGTTAGTTAGTTAGTTAAATTTGGCACAAGAAACTCCATTTTGATTTTAACAACTTTCACAGGTTTATTCTCAGAAAGAGAAAATCTTCATTCCTTGAAAAATATTTTATTTTTTTAAAGTGAAGTGACATTAGTGAGTGTTTGGATTTCTTAAGGCTCAATCAGAATTATTTCAAATTTTTACACAGCAGAAATAATAGTTCAGAAAGTTGAGAAAATTAAAATGTATCACCTCCAAACTCACAGGCATAATTCAGTTGTTCTACAGGTATCAACAATTTCCTTTTTTTCTGCAATGCATACATTTTACTAAAGTATTTCATAAGGTTATTTTTCCTTAAACTGTTGGATTTCATGTTACTAATTTCAATGTGAAACTTGAATTAAAAATAAACGTTTTCATCCCTCTGAATTGTTTTTAAAATACCTCTGGACACAGGACTTTTGTGGACATTTTCTTTCACTTAAGCCTATTGTGATATCCAGAATATGTAACAGTACTTGCCATTCAAGTATCTCTGTTTCATCAGACGCAAAGTCTTGAGTGAAAAGACAGTGACAGAAAAGTGACCCAGCAAAACCAAGAACGTCAATGGGTAGCTCAGCCAGGTTTCTCCACATAGGGGAATTGTGTGCATCTCAGAGATTCAGAGGGACAGCACTGATTCTCTTCTTTAAACCAATTCCACATGATTATTCCATGCATGTTACACTGAGCTCTGAACATAGGGCTTTACCCCATGCTACCTGACCTTTGAGCATTGGTCTGTCCAAAGCGTAATTTTCCTTCAATACAACAGTGCTGCAGCCTGTGAAAATTTTTATCAGCGAAAGTCTAGAAAATGGATGAAGTCCAAGTTCTGCCGTACTTGTGTGTTCAGTGCCACTTGACTGTGTTATCTTCCTGACCAATGCCACACTTCTGTGCATACAGTTTAAAATTATTTGCCTTCAGTTCAAAGGGATGACACTAATGCCTTAAGATGAGTCAAAACCAGTGAAAATGACAAGGTGCATTTCACAAAATTACTTCATGTGACATTCAGGAAAATATCTGCTTATGAAAATGAACTTGTGCTAAGACTTTATAAATAATTGAATGTTTTTTAAGTCAGTTTCCTTAAAATGTATCCAATATTTGCATATAGTTATAATTTTGGTATACCTGAAAACTTGCTTTTTTTCTTGAATATATGATAATGTATATACGATTACATACAATTAATGGTCATACAGTATTCCAGAATTAAAGGTAGCACAGGTACAGTTGGATATTTAACTGTGGCACTTTTCAAATAAATAATATTGACAGGAACATACATTTATATGTGAATTTTCCCATTCATATTAGTTACTTGTGAAAAATTTCTAAATATAACTACCAAATCAACAGGTGGCACTTTTACAGTGAGATACTTGCTAGAAAGTTCTGTCATTTAGCTAAGGTAAAGAAAATCAATTTCGCCACCATTTCACAAATGTCATATATTATTTCTTGCAAATAATTTTTGCTAGAACAATAAGCAAGCAAATGACCCCTTTTTATATTTGAAAAAATAGCATTTCTCTAGACTGCAAGCTGGACTGAATTTTTTCTCACATTTATTCACTTGTTTTGTATCACATTTTTTGCTAGTTATCTTAGTTTTTTTGTTTTTGTTTCTTGTTTTTTGTTTCTCATTTCACTCCCTCTCAGTGATTGCAGTATTCCAGCCTCAACAGCAGCCCCACAGGAAGTCATGAGCATATGGAGGATTGTATCCAGGCCAATTTTTCTTTTACTTGGTGAAGAAATGATGTCAGCTAGAGAATTAGTAATATTCTTGGGATAGACAGAAAATCTGAAGAAGTGATGAAGAGATTGAAAGAATCATCAGTCTTTTCCAAAAAATACTCTGGGTATGTTCCCACTCCCAAAAAGTCCTCTGAAGTTTGCCATTTGAAATATGTTGGGAGAAAATGTTAGACTTCACTGACCAGTTTATTCATGGACATAAACACTTTCTATGAAATACGGAGCAGCACAAAAGTTTTTCAAGCCAATGGAAAGTGGAACTGGAACTAATGCACAAAACCTAAAAGCTATTGGGTAATTTGATGTCCACAGCAAGAATCCCTCATGGGGTTCAGTGTACCCCACATGAGGGAAACCTCATAGCTAAGCTTGTATTCTCACTGGCAGACATGATGACTGAGGTTCTCACACCCACAAACACACATGATACCTATTCAGGACAATGAGAAGGACCCACAGAGGAAATGATAGTGTCACATTTTTTAAAAATTTTATTTAAAGGAAAAAAAAACAGAATGAGGGTAGAAATAATACATAACTTCAAAAAAAATAAACAGTAAGAAATCACTAGTTGATAATTACATATTGTCCTCTTAGAAGTAATTGTTCAAGTTACAAAAGTAAAGTGTACAAAGTGGACATTCAAATAGTGAGACTGCAAACTGTTCTATTCACCTATCCAACAAAAACTTAGTAATATGGTTATCAATCATACACACTTATACATACATGCAGTTATACACTTTAGAGCACTTTCTTTTCCTCTCTTGCTTACAATAGCAATTACATACTTTGAGTTTTATTACTCCTACATTTCTTGTTACTTTTTAGATAGTGTCATGTTTTAAGGGCATGAAGATTTGGTTTGCATCTTTATGCCCTTCTAGCTGAACAACATTGAAAAGATGAGTATCTCTTTCTAACCCCCAATTCCACACATGTTACCCAAAGGGACAGGGGGAAATAATAACCCCCAGAGGTTTTAGCTGGTATTTATTCCTGTTACAAAAGACAGATTAACAAAAGAAAAGTAAATAAGTTGATTAGCAGGCATGAGATATATATATCACCCAGAGAATGAGAATCAGTAGTTGTCAAACAGTTGTCTTTAAATTCTGCTTATACATCTTTCACAAAGGACAGTACATTTTAGAGAAGCAACAAGACAAAGAAAAAAGATTTTCTCTGGGGGCAAAAGTTAGGCAAAGGCAAATAACTAACAGATAAAGGTTCATTTTAAAAGCTCGTAGATTACTCTAGTGCCATCTCTAGACTGATTGATTAAGTAGAAAGATGCAGTCAGAAGAAAGCCACCCCAGGCCTCAACTGCGCCGGACTGCTTCTGCTGGGCCCGCCCTTCCACTGGGAACATCGGAACCTTGGACTACAGTGGATTACTGTGCTAACTGGATGAGAGACTCAGGAAACCCTCACCCAAACAGAAGACCTCAGCAGGCTCCAGTCAGTGTGGTGTTGGGCATTGTATCTCAGTGTAAAAACTAACTAAGACAGCCTCAGGGCCCTGATCGCCTGCTCTGGTGGAATACCAGCACACAGAAAGGGACTTTGAGGCTACTCCCAGGCAGTAAGACCATGCCCTGCATCAGAGACCACACCAAGGCGCACACAGGGACATGGGCCTAACTGGACCACACCCAGTGAACTCCAAGCAGCAAGCAGGACCTGGAACCCAGCCTCGGGCTCTGACCAAGAACTCTGGCAGAATCCCAGCACATGGAAAAAACTTGGAACTTTGCTCCCAGGCAGCAAACCTTGGACTACAGTGTATTAACTGTGTCACTGTGGTGAGTATGTCCCTAAAATAGAGGTATACAGTGGGTAAATAGGGCCAGTAGTAAAGTCCCCTCCAACTAACTGTAAGACCTTGGTGAGTCAGAAAAGAGTGTGGGCGACCCCCTCCTACACCAGAAAATATCAGGCAGAGTGAAAATAGCAAAATGAAAAAGCAAAATGCAGTCTCAAACATCTAGTCCAATAAGAGCAAGTACAGGAGACATAGAAATAGAGGACCCCAAAAGTAACACACTGGAAATCTCTGAAAAGATAGCAAGTGAAATAAAAAAACAACCCCATGAGGCTATAGAGGAGATCAAATTAGGAGTACTCTCCCATGAAAAGACAGAGACAACAACCTTAGTAAAGGAGTTGCTGAGCACAGCTAAAGAAGAAATAGAGAAAAAATACAGGAGCATGGAAAACTGATTGAAGCCTTGAATGAACAATATAGAAAACATGCAGAATTCATGAAACAAACTCAAAGAGACATCCAAGAAACAAAAAATTCTATTCAAAGCATGCAAAACCTTTTAAATGAAGCTGAGGATAGGATTTTGAACCTTGAGGACAGAATTACAATTAGTGATCATGAAAGGATAGAACTTTTAAAAATAACAAAGTAGCATGAAGTGACAATCCAACAGCTTCAAGAAGATGCCAAGAGAAAAAACATAAGATTAATAGCATCAGTGAAGAGGCAGGAGTCAGTGCAAATGACATAACCAAAATATTCACAGAAGTAAAAGAAAAAAAATTCCCACACATGGGTAAAAAGCTGATATACAAATAAGTGAGGTATATAGAACACCAAACAGTCACAATCAACATAAATCTACACCCAAACACATAATAATTAAGATCTCAGACATACAGCATAAAAACAGAATGCTAAAAGCTGCTAGAGAAAAGACACAACTCATCTATCAAGGAAAGCCTGTTAGAATCACAGCAAACTTTTCAGCACAAACTCTCAAGTCAAGAAAGGCTTGAAATGAGGTATTTCAAACCCAAGGAAAACAACTTTCAACCCAAAATGATATACCCAACAAAACTTTCATTGAAATTTAATGGAGAAACAAGATACTTCCATGCAAAGAACAACTGAAGAAATTCACATCCACCAAACCAACCCTAGAAAGAGTACTGAAAGACATACTAGACAGAGATAAAAATGACCACAATGCCCAGAACAACAACAGAAAGGAACCACCAGGTAGGAAAAGCAATTAAATAAGGGGAAAAGCAGAAAGCAAACAACTGGAGCATAACATGGTAAAGTCAAGCCAATATGCATCAGTGATATCCATAAATGTAAATGGCCTCAACTCACCTATAAAAAGAAATAGATTGACAGAATGGATCAAGAAACATGATCCTACAATATGCTGTATACAAGACACAATCTGATCCAAAAGGAAACTCATTGATTAAAAGTCAAAAGATGGAAAAGAGATTTCCATGCAACAGAAACCCAGAAAAAAACAGGGGTAGCTATTCTATTTGCAGACAACATGAACTTCAAACCTAAAATGATTAAAAGAGACAAAGAAGGTCACTACATACTCATTGGTGGAAAAATTCAAGAGGAAGAACTAACAATTATAAATTTATATGCACCAAATACAAGAGCACCCAACTATATAAGACAGATACTAATGGACATGAAAAACCAAATACACAAGAACACAGTTACAACAGGGGATCTCAAAAACCCATTGTCACAAAGAGATAGATCAGCTAGACAAAAAGTCAGCAAAGAAATAACAGAACTGAATCATACCTGCAAGCAATTGGACTTAGTAGATATTTACAGAGTGTTCCACCCAACCACATCAGAATACACATTCTTCTCAGCAGTGCATGGGTCATTCTCCAAAATAGACCATATATTATCCCATAAAACATTCTTAAGTAAATGCAAAGGTATTGAAATCATACCATGCATAATATTTGACCATAGCGCACTGAAATTGGAAAATAATGGCAAAAGAAATTGCAAAAGCTGCACAAATACATGGAAATACATGCACAAATAACAACCTTTTGAACAATCATTCAGCTACAGAAGATATTAAACAAGAAATAAAGCAATACCTACAATTCAATGAAAATATAGAAACAACATACTGTAATCTGTGGGATGCAATGAAAGCAGTCTTAAGAGGGAAATATATAGCAACAAATTGTCATATCAAGAAAGCAGAACGAGCACAAATAAACAACCTAATGCTCCATTTCAAGCTTCTAGAAAAAGAAGAACAAGCTAAGCCCAAACCTAACAGAAGAGAGGAAATTGTAAAGCTTAGAGCAAAATCAATGCAATTGAAACTAAAAAAATACAAACAATAAATGAATCAAAAAGCTGATTTTTTTAGAGAATCAACAAAATTGACAAAACTCTAACTAACCTTATCAAGAGAAAGAAAGAAAAAACCCAAATTCACACAATCAGAACTGAAAAGGGGGAAATTACTACAGATTCCATGGAAACTCAAAAGATCATGAATACCTACTTTGAAAATCTCTACTCACATAAAGTGGAAAACACAGAGGAAATGGACAGATTTCTAGAAACATATGAAATACCAAGGCTCAACCAAGAAGTTATAGCAATTTTTGAACAACCCAATATCAGCTATTGAAATTGAAAATGTAATTAAAAACTTAACAACAAAGAAAAGCCCAGGTCCTGATGGATTCACAGCTGAATTCTACAAGAAATTTAGAGATTTGATGCCAATACTCCTTAAACTCTTCAATGAAACTGAAAAGAAAGCAATCCTCCCTAAATCATTCCTAGAGGCAAGTATTACTCTGATACCAAAACCAGGGAAAGATGCAACCAAAAAAGAGAACTATAGGCCAGTCTCACTAATGAACATTGGCACAAAGATTCTCAACAAAATACTGGCAAATAGAATGCAGCAAATCATCAAGAAGATTATACATCATGACCAAGTGGGGTTCATTCCAGGAATGCAGGGATAGTTTAACATACGCAAATCAATAAATGTAATACACATCAACAGAGACAAAAACAAAAACCACATGGTCATCTCAATAGATGCAGAAAAAGCTTTTGACAAAGTCCAACACATGTTCATGATAAAAACCCTTCAGAAACTCGGAATACACAGCATTTACCTCAACCTTATAAAGGCCATCTATGACAAACAAACAGCCAACATTATACTAAATGGACAAAAACTGAAAGCTTTCACTTTAAAATCAAGAACAAGACAAGGATGTTCACTATCACCACTCCTTTTCAATATAGTTCTGGAAACACTAGCCAGGGCGATCAGACAAGAGAGAGAAATAAAAGGAATAAAGATAGCAAAGGAAGAAGTTAAATTATCACTATTTGCAGATGACATGATACTCTATATAGAAGACCCAAAAAACTCCATTAAAAGACTACTAGAGGTAATAAACAAGTTCAGCAGTGTAGCTGGATACAAAGTCAATGTTCAAAAATCAATAGCATTCCTGTACACAAACAAAAAACTCACTGAGAGAGAAACTATGGAAATTTCGCCCTTTACAATAACATGTAAAAAAATGAAATACTTAGGAATCAACCTAACTAAAAATGTAAAAGACCTATATGCTGAAAATTATACTACACTGGAAAAGGAGATTGAAGAGGATATTAGAAAATGGAAGGACATTCCTTGCTCTTGGTTAGGAAGAAGCAACATTATGAAAATGGCCATACTCCCAAAACTGTTATACAGATTTAATGCAATCCCAATCAAAATACCATTGACATACCTCACAGATCTAGAGAAAACATTCCTAAAATTCATTTGAAAACAGAAGAAACCTAGAATAGCAAAGGCATTTCTGGGCAACAAAGGCAAGGCAGGAGGCATCTCAATTCCTGACTTGAATGTATACTACAAAGCCACAGTGATAAAATTAGCTTGGTACTGGCAGAGAAATAGACCTGAGGATCAGTGGAACAGATTAGAAGATGCAAGCACAACTACAAAGACACTCAGCCACCTGATATTTGACAAAGGGGCTAAATATGTCCACTGGAAGGACAGCCTCTTTAATAAATAGTGTTGGAAAAATTGGCTCTCTACATGCCGAAGACTGAAACTAGATCCAGGCCTAAAACTGAGGTCTAAATGGATCAAAGACCTAAATATTAAAACAGAAACACTAAATATACTGGAAGACAAGGTAGGTAGAAGTCTTGGAGACATAAGGGTAGGCAGAGAATTCATGAACAAAATGCAAACTGCTTGGGAAACATTTCAAAGAAGCAACAACTGGGATCTCATATTATTAAAAATTTTCTGCACTTCAAAAGAAATCATCAACAGAGTGAAAAGAAAATCCACAGAGTGGGAAAGAATTTTAGCCAGCAACCCCTCAGACAAAGGACTTATATCCAGAATATATAAAGAATTGAAAAATATCAAGCTCCCCAAATTCAAAGACCCTCTCCCAAAATGGGCATCTGAGATAAACACATAGTTCTCAGAGAAAGATACACAAATGGCAAATAAATACATGAAGAAATCTTCACTGGTCATTTGAGAAATGCAAATTAAAACAACATTGAGATTCCACCTCACTCCAGAAAGAATAGCTGCCATCAAGTAATCAACTGATAACAAATGTTGGCAAGGCTGCAGGGAAAAAGGAACACTTCTCCACTGTTAGTGGGAATGTAGACTGGTGCAACCATTATGGAAATCCATATGGAGAATTCTTAGAAAACTAGGATTGGAAGCTCTATTCAATCCAGCTATTTCCCTCCTGGCTATTTTCCCAGAAGAACTGAAAAGTTTATATCACAGCGATATATGTGCACCCATGTTCATAGCAGCATAATTTGTAATAGCTAAATCTTGGAAACGTCCATCTGCCCATCAACTGCAGAGTGGATGAAAAAGATGTGATATTTTTAAACAATGGAATATTACTCAGCTATTAAAAAGAATGATCTTGAGGCCTGTACGTAAATGGAAACAACTTAAGACTACCCTCATTAGTGAAATAAATAAGGATCATATTTATAAATATCAAATTGTTTCTCAAGTAAAAAAAGTAATAAGAACTATAAGAGTAAAAAAAAACCAAAATGTGTAATTGCTATTGTAAAAAAGTGAGGAAAAGAAAGGGCTCTAAGGGATATAAATGCATGTATGTTTGAGTGTGTAAAATCAGTGACCATATTACTGAATCTTTGGTTGGATCTTTGAGCAGAACTGTTTGTGGTCTCACTGTTTGAATGTGTGCTATGTATCCTTTAATTTTGTAACCTGAACAACTACACCCAAGATGACAATATGTAGTTTATCAACTAGTGATTTCTTAGTGTTTTTTCTCTTTTTTTCTTTTAGAATTCTGTATTGTTGCTACTCTTTTTTGTTTTGCTTTTTTTTCTCTTTAAATGAAATTTTAAAAATGTGTGATTGCTATTGTAACAAAGAGAGGAAATAGGAAGTGATATAAAAAATATAACTGCATGTATATTTAAGTGTGTAGAATTGATAACCATATTTCTAAGTTCTTGTTGGGTTGTTGAACAGATCTGTTTGCAGTCCCACTGCTTGAATGTCCACTTTATATGCTTTAACTTTGTAACTTAAACAACTATTTCTAAAAGGACAATATGTAATTTATCAACTTGTGATTTCTTACACTTTATCTTTTTTTTTTTTTAATTCTGTAATATCCCTACCCTTCTTCTGTTTTTTTTTCTCTTTAAATAAAAAAAAATAGGAGGAAGAGCTAAAGCTGGCCGATCAGTGAGCAACAAAATACAAAGCCTCCTGGGAGAAACAACTCATATGCCAGAATAAAGCATCCTGGAGAGAGCAAGACAAAGGGAGATGGATCCTCTTGACACAGGAAGAAATTAAAACATAAAAAAGTCTTGTCAAACACGCAGTCTCAGGGCTACAATTAAAACAGCTAAGGTTATTGGACATGGCGTTTTCACTGCAACCCACCAAGTTTGTGCCAGGCTGAATTCACAAATTCACACCGGCCGGCAGAGCCGACCAAACTCATTCTAGCTGCCACTCACAGGAGCCACAGCTGCGCTGAAGTCGGGGGTTGGTGAGCCCAATGGAGAGCAGAGCTGCTGAAGGGACCTTCATTAATCCATGGTCAGTGCTGGGAATGAGACCCACACACACAGGAGGGGCACGACCAAATGGGAGACATGTTGGAATCAGGCAGGAGAAGCCTGAACTGGGAGCAACAGTGACTTCAGTTGGTTGCTCCCTGCCCAGAGATTTGTGGAATTTGGTTGAACTGGATTGTGCCCCTGGCTGGGACCCAATGAGCTGTCCCAAATCAATTCCCTGTGCCTAGCACACACTAACATGGTGAAGACCCCTGAAGTTTGGCTGTCCTGGTGGGGAGGGGCAGGCATATGCAGCCTCTGCTTACACCTCAGTGACAAGAATAGGCAGGAGAGGGCAGAGGTCCCTCGCCAGCATGCTTCAGAGGATACGTGGCCAACAGGGAAGGGGGCTGGGACCTGCACTGTAACCTGTGTGGAGGAGGCCGGGACCATGACAGAAGAGAGAGGCAAGAGGAGGCCCCCAGCCCAGAACCCTGACAGCACTGATCCAGGAGAGGGAAAAACAAGGGAGACTGAGGGCGGCAAACATGCAACATCAGACATGGCTTCAATGGACATTAAGAGATATCTTCGGGACCTTATAGACAAGCTCAAAACTGAAATATTAAATCAGGTAAAATAAGATATGAGTAGAGTAATAAAAGAAACACTAAGCATCTCTCAGGAAGACATAGACGGAAGAAGAGAGAAACAAAAAAAAGGAGAGAAACATTCAATAAAGAATATAAAGAAAATATACAATACATGAAGGAGATTCAGAGATTACCAGGAAATTAAAACCTCCACTGAAAGCTGGCAAAATTGCCTAAAAGAAACTAAGGATAGACTATCAAAACTTGAAGACAAGTTTGCAATGTGTGAACATGAAAGGAAAGGCCTCTTAAAAATAACAAGGAAACAGGCAGTAACAATACAAAGGCTAGAAGACGACAAGAGAATCTGCAATTTAAGAATAAGAAAACATGAATGAAGAAGCAGGAATACAAACAGGTGAATTACAAAGGCTATTCATGGAAATAATTAAGGAAAACTTCCCAAGCATGAGAAAAGAAAATGACATTCGGTTATGTGAGGCATACAGAACTCCAGCCACCTACAACCAAAATAGAGCTACACCCAGACATATAATACTCAAGGTACAAGAAATTCAATATAAAAACAGAATATTAAAAGCCATCAGAGAAAAGAAACAGATTACCTATAAAGTTAAGCCCATCAGGATCATGGCTGACTTCTCAACACAGACCATCAGATCAAGAAGAGCTTAGAGTGAAGTATTCCAAGCCCTGAAAGAAAATAACCTCCAGCCCAGATTGATGTACCCTGCAAAACTGTCACTAGAAATTAATGGAGAAACAAGATGCTTCCATGACAAAGAGGAACTGGGCGAGTTTGTGACCACCAATCCAACCCTATGGAGAATACTGAAAGACATTCTAGAGAGAGAGAAAACAAATACCAGGATTTTAGGAACAGTGGCAGAAAGGCCTCAATGAGTGGGGAAGGCAGTAGAATGAAGGAGAAAACTAGACAAACAAAGGCAGAAAAATAGCATAGCAGAAATGAGGCAGAGAAGGATGGCTAGAATCTCTAAAATAGATGGCCTTGATACACTATACTGTTAATAGTGCATCAGGATTTAAAACCCACATTACTCATAACACTCTGCTTAGATGTATTATATTCTGTTCCAGTCATTCTACCTGTACTAGATTTGAGGGTACAAACAGTAATCCCGAAAATAACACTATATAGTATGATAATCATCCTTAATTTCCTATTAACTTAATCTAAAGCTCTGTATAAACTACACTGTTTTACCATGACTGATCGTAATCAAATCTGGTTTGTTGGATCACTATTTTGTATTGATAGATTTTATTCAAAGCTGTTATGATTGATAGTATCAAGTGTGAGAGTATAGGCAACTGCACTTAAGATGACAAGATTCACTAGAATATCCACTCTGGTTTGATTATTTACCTGCCTTTGAAGTTTTATACTGTCTACAATGTTTTATTTTTACTAATATTGCTATGTACTGCTATATTCAATTATACTGCTATATTCATTTATACCTGATGATATAGACAGTTGTATTGAAAATAATAAGAAACAACACAGTAATCATTGTAGATCACCTTGTATTGTGGTTTTATACAACTTTTTGGTTTCATGTTTTTATAGGAATTTGTTTTGTTTTGCCTTGCTAGATTTTTTTGTTTTTTCCTCTAATACAGAAAGGATAAAAACACATGTAGAAACTCACGCATGCATAGCTGTTTTCAGTCTCACTGTTTGAATATCTACTTTTTATGCTTTAATTTTGTAACTTGAGCAACTATTTCTAAGAGGACAATATGTAATTTATCAACTAGTGATTTCTTACTGTTTATCTTTTTTTTTTGAAATTCTGTATTATATCTACCCTTTACATGTATTTTTTTCTCTTTAGATAAATAAATAAATAATTTTTTAAAATGTAAAAAAAAAAAAGAAAAAGAAAGAAAGAAAGATGCAGTCAGAAGTTAGTTAACCTTCCCTTTCCCGGTAGAGACCAAGGGCAGGCTACCTTTTGTCTTTGTAAACCTGTGTCCTGCTATATGCAGAGGGAGGACAGGGAGCTTTCCTGCATCTGCTTTTTCTTCCTTTCCAACAGCTTTGGGGTAGCCTGTTTCAGTGGTCCACAGGACTAACCATGCTTATCCTATAAGACAATGAGAACTCAGGGAGATAATAGAAACTTCTCAGCTTAGAGCCTAGCTGAGCTGTAGCCCTCAGTACACCTAAGCAATTTTTATCATTTATCTGTAAAAGAAGTTCAGACAAAATGGTATTTTAGAATTCTTTAAAGAACTAATGCTAAGAACAAGGAGTCACCAAGAGGAATAGTGACCAGGTCTACCCTTGCACCCTTGATCCTGCTAACATCCCTGCCCTGTCACACTACCAGCATCCAAACAGACCACAACTGGGCAACTTGAGATGGTTCTCAACTATAACTCCTCAAAATTTCAAGAAGTTGATTTCTTGTTAATCTATCAATACAAATTTAATAACACTATCCTTAATACCAGCTGTCTTTTAACATCTTGACGATCTGTAAGTGCTTTTATACATGAGTTACCTATCACAATAACACTGTGATGGTCACCACTGTTACGAGTAAAGGAATAAAGGACTCTCTAGAGAGGCTCTCAAAGAGGGGCTCTCCTTGTGTAGAGGCCACTTCCACTAGAGATTGACTGTGTACACTCTTGCCTTCTTTTTTCTTCCTCCTGTCCCCCTTTTGGCTCCCTGAGGAGTAGGTTGAGATCTGGGACTCTAGAGTGATGAGGACAGAAACCCGCCTCTTAGAGATGGCAGAGGGAAAACAGGTAGTAACCTGCATCCCGCACGGCTGGAGACTCCAAGCCAGCCTTTACTGGCAGAGACGAAGAAGCACTCTCTTTCAAGCTGATACTGGCAAGTATCATCAGTCATAGTCTTAATCCTAACTGCTCAGAGAAATCATGGACTTTACCCAGAATCCAATCTTATTTAGGGTTAAAAAAATAGAACGATCTTTAGTTCATATCTTAGATACAAGTATTTTAAAGATAAAGAAACAGAGCATCAAGGAGGTCATGCCAGCAAAACTTGATGGTGTCAATTTGATTGGCTTGGAATCCACCTAGGGCAGTAGTGGATTATATTCTGGGTGTGTCTGGGTGGGTCATGGAGGTACTGTATCTGGTCCCCTGCCCCTTCGCCTCTGGTGCTATTCCCCTGGTCTCCTTCCTGGATACCATCAACTAAGCCGCTTTGCTCTACCATGCCCTTCTGCTATAATGCTTCTGCCTTGGAGTCTTCTGACCATGGACTGAATCCTCTAAAACTATGAGCTAAATTAAACCTCTTCTCTAAGTTCTAGGTGTCAGGTATGCTGTCCTAGCAATGGCAAAGAAGTCAAGTAACCCACGCAAAGCTGGATCTATGGCAGAAGTAGAATTTGAACTATGACTTACATAACTTAAACTCTGCATGCTGTTTGCCATCACTTTTCTGTGTCTCTTGATTTCTGAATCTCTTATACCTGTTTCCCTTCACAGCTGTAGCCTATGATTTCTCTCCCCTTCAATACTGGTCAGCCTCTAGATCCACAAGAAACCTGACTCCTCCCCCAATCCAAGTGAGACTACCTCACTTAGGTCTATACCAGGATAAATATTTGTGGTCATTATCTCTGCTGGCTTTTTCCAATAATGGAGAAAGAAATCTTAATTCAACAATACTTTCCCTAAGATATTTATTAAGGTAGGGCACAAATGTCCCTTTAAATTGAGTCATAGTGGGATTCAAATGAATTTCTAAATATACAAGGATAATGCATTCAAATCAGTTATTAAAGGAAGTTAGAGGTGTTTAGGGTATGTCCTTCAACATCCTGAGATTGATAGCAAGGGAAAACATGCCCTTTCAAAAAAGATCCTAGAATGCCATTGTGAAAGAGAAAATGCTAAGCTGGCTTGACCCTGCTGGCATTTCTCTAAGTTAAGTTTAATATATTCTTTCCTAAAATAATATTTTTTAATATGAAAGTAGTTCATGTTCATTATAAAATAATTGTAGAATAAAGAAGGACTTTTAACTCAGTAAGAGACACTATTAATATTTTGGTGTTTTCTGCTTGCAGCCTCTTCACTTCATAAATTTTTTACATCCTTGTGATCCTATAACATGAAAAACTTACACAGAGTGATTGTTAACAATAACTATTTAATTTCACAAGTTATGAATACAGACCATAAAAAATTGGAAGATAGAAAGAAGTATGAAAAAATAAAATCATCCAGAATTTCAATGTCCAGAGAAAAATGATAAACATTTTAATATTTTCCTCAGCAGCCCTTTACTATATATCTTTGCATGATTGAGATCAAACTGCACAGGATAAATCTGAAGTAACTTTAATGCTGAAATACCCAGACTCTCTGGAAGATGTTTCAAAGAATCTTTTCCTGGTAACCTAGTATCTAAGGTCATTGATACAAATTTAAAGATGCAAGAACTCACAGCTTAAGTTCTACAGCAAAGAAAATGGCTAGTTTTTGCTCTTGCAACTCTGATTTCTATGGCAGAAAAAGCATGTTTTGTTTAGCAATTTTTTGGCACAGTATCTCCAGCATGTAAATAGTTTTGTCATTCTCAGTAAATGTTACAGAATAATACCAATTATTGTTTCAAGTGGTTTTCAAACATGGCAACACCATTCTTCTAAATTATGGTGGGAAGAATGGGGCCTAAAAAAGCACATTTGCTTGTAATGTGAAAAGCGCAAAAACAAAAAAAATAAAGCATGAGAGACCCACTTCTTCCCTCAGCTCACAGACCATTTGGCTTTTCTTGTCGCCTTTTCTCATCATCCTGTGTCCTACTAGAGCTGCCGTCTCTTGATAGAGGACGTGACTAATTCTCTTTTCACTTTCTGCTTCCACAGTTTTCTAGGGACTGCTTCTTCCTTTTTAATATACTTCTTTTTACTTTTAATTGACACACAGGAACTGCTTCTTCTGAATAGATTAACATGAATGGAGGAGGCAGCGACTCACTGCTAAGTTCCACAGAGGCGCAACTAAAACCCTGGCCCAAGGGATCCTTAGAATTTCACAACTGTAGAATTACATTTGTGATTAAATGAATCCCCCACAATAGCTGCACCACCACTGCACGGCCTGTGGGGTCAGCCCATTTTAACTGTAATGCTTAGAGAGCTCTATATTACAGCTTCCAGAGCAGCAGCATGTTGAAAAACGCAGGGCCCAACAGTTTTTAATCTTCTTTCTTGTCTCCTTCAAATATTAAAGGATATCCATAGCAACTCATTAAAACTCCCAGAACTGCCTCTTTCTACTCCTCCAGAAGATCTCTCTGCCTCTCCTTTATGCTGCCCTTGTGCCTCCAGCCGGTGCCTCCTTGACCTCTTTGTCCCTCTACCTCAAGGAACAAGACGTTGGGACTCTGCCCTCTCACCAGATCTTTGGGGTTTGCCATTATTTTAAGGCGCCCGTTTTTTTCATGAGAAACCTTGGATGTCTAAGCTTTTCTTGGAAGGGGAAAAAGAAGGGAGAGAAGAGGACAAAGGGAAGATGAAAGGAAGGCGTGATTTTCATCTGATCAGACAATACAACACAGGCCTGAGGAGTCTTGAAAGAACTGGATGGCGGTGTATGGGGAGAAGCTTAGAAGACCCGAGTCCAAAGCATCACCACTCCAGGAATACAGCGGAGTGCAAAGCATTCTACTAAGACATGTTCATCCTTTTCAATTTTCAATGTCTTCCAGAAGAGTCTGGATCAAGGGGCACTGAAGGTCAAGGGTGCATTTCACAGAGGGCGTCCGAGAACACATAACACCCTGGCGGCGAATGGTTACTTTGAAGACAAGACAGTATGGTAGCCAGTGTTGATTTAATATCGTCTTGCCCTGAGGTCCTACTATGCTCTTGTTTTTCTATTACCATAGTTTCTATCACGTTGTGTGTTATTGGATTTTAATATGTATGACAGTAAAAACAAAATTTTTATGGAAAATGAAATAATATAGCAGCCGTTATTTGGTTCAGAATGTCCTGGAATACTTCCATTCTCTTGAGTTGTTTTATTTTACTTTGTTATGTTTGACACTATTGTGTGTAAAGCTAAGCTCAACTATTTCAAAGAAAGAGACATTATGATAGCTACTGTTAATATCCACTTGTCTTGTTGTGAAGTGCTGTGTTGCTTACATTGTTCTGTTCTGATCTGCTTAGATCTGTCCTCTTTTGTTTTATTCTCTGTAAAATAAAAAAGTTAAAAATAATAATAAATAAATAAAAATAAAAATAAAAACACCCTGGTGGTGGCTACGCTCCGCCTCAGCCATCTCCTGCCTCAGCAGCATCACCTGTACCACCACCTGGAGGCAAATTACTTTTTCTTCCCCCTTTTTTGAAGAAATCTTTTTAAATATGAAAACTATAGAAAATAAGAGTAAGTTAAGAACAGACCATTGTTCAAATATGGTTGTATGTTTTAGAATCTTTTTTTCATGATTTTATTTTTGTAGAGTAAGACATTCAACATAGTCCAAATTTTAAAAGGTAAGAAGGATGCTTAGTGAAAAATCTCTCCCGACTCATTACCATTGCTCAGGCATCCAGTTCTCTGCCTCTAAGGGCTACCATGTTTCAAATATTTTTTAAAACAAAAAAATTAAACATTATAGGTAGAGTTAAGGTCTCCTTTTCTCATTCTTTTGCCATGACTCCTAGAAACAGGCATTATCATGAATTTGATGCACATTTCCTACACCTTTTATGGCTTTTACACACATATGCATGTATCTGCACACAATAGACAGTGTTGCCCTGTGTGCTCTGTGTAATTTACTTCATCAGGAACCTACTTTTTAGCACTGCTCAGTAATGCCAGTTCATTCCTGTTAATGGCTATGTGGTATTCTATTGTGTGACTACAGAGTATTTTATTCTTCTGTTTTCCTATTGATAGGAAATTCTTTCCTATATTTCAATACTATAAACAATCCAACCACTTCGGTGTTTTGTGAGTTAAAATAAATTTCAGGCCCATTTTCCCTCCAGATGAATACCAATTTCAAATAATCCAAGCAAAACTTTATAGGGTATTTTTATAAAAATTGATAAGCTAATTCTAAAATTCATCTGGTGGAGAAAACAAACAAAAATTGACAATTGTTTCTTGGGAAGAAGCATAGGAAAATGAACTCATACTATAGCTTTATATTCTGCATTGTTTTACCTTGTATGTTATTCATGGAAGAGGAAGGTTGGCTTGGAGCTTCTTAATTATCTTGTTGTTTCTCTTATATGAGAAACTTGAGTATAAACAAATTAAAGAGCAAAATAAAAAAAATAATAAGAAACAGGGAGACAGACATTTTGCAAATGGGAAAGTGCCCAGCAATGGGGAGATAGGAAGCGTAAAAAAAGTTAAGATGTGTTTTGCACATGTACCACCTCCCCAGGATGAATGTAATTATCATCTATTACAAATGTCTATTAATAAAAATTTTAATTCTTTTATAAAAAGAAAGAAAAAGAAACGGCTTTCTTTGCCCTGGAGGTTGTAATGTCTTGGTATGAGTCTGTAAAGGTGGAGACATCTTTCTACCAGCTCAAGGGTAGATACATCAAAGTCCAAAGGAGAAGAATCAAGAAACGTCAAGACAGAAGTACCACCTCTTGAGTCAAGGTTACCTCTCCATTGCAGCTACTTGAAGGGGAAGGGGAAGGAGAGAAGGATTGCCCTTTGTGTGACCAAAAAGTATGCTGACTGAGATAGGATCTCATAAAGATGTTTGATTGACTCAAACCTTGATTGTTGGATTTTTAAATAATTTTAAATTTTTTTGTATTCATCTCAAACAAAATATTCCATGGAATATCCTCATGACTAACTCTGCAGGTCTGTGATTATTTTCATAGGATAAATTCCTAAATAATTCCTCCCCAAGTAGAATTACTCAACTCAGACTAAGGGAAGAAAAGTTTTATCTGATAGAATACAATGTAACAAATTCTGATTCCATGGAGGAAAATGTGGAAATTCCAAATGATCTCTGAATCTGAACCCTGATCCAACATCTTCTGTCTCTTACCATCTCAGGAGGGTCAGAACATCCACTCATCTTAGACCTCAGGACCTCCACTGATATTAGTTGCCAGTAGAGTAACAATACCAACAGTAATAAGAATAGTTAAGATGTACTAAGCATTTATTCTGTGCCACAAGGTATTCATACATTATCTTATTTAATTCTTGTAACAATTCTAAGAAGACACAGATACCGGTTTCATTTCACAGATGAAAGAATTTAGGGAAGGTTATGGGCTGACAGAGTCACGTGGCTATGCAAAAGAGAGGAGATTTTAAGCTGATGATCTCATTGCTCATGATCCCATTTCTTAGATCTCTCCTGGGGTCTTGGCAAGAAAGTCTACTTGTAGATTTTTCTGCACATTTTCCTGCCTCTTCCTGTGTTCTTTCAGTCAATATTAAAAAGAATGTGCAAAGAATAAAAGCCAAGGTTGACAGGAGGCAAAGGAGCAGACCTGCCCCATAAGCCACTCCCTAAATTACTTTCAGGAGGTGGACACTCACCTGAGGCGACATCTTGGTCTTAGTGAATCTTAGCAAAAGAAAGTATTTCCCAGTAACCTGCCTACATCCACACCACCGCGACTTTCATTTTGTTTCCAAACTAAGTCAAAAACCTCAGCAGAGGCCACCAAAGGTCACACACAAAGAGTTCCTGTGACAGATACTGGTCGCCTCTGCAGTATCTTTCCCTCCTTCCCCAGAACCTCTGTTTAAAAATTCCCTCACTCTTTCTTTCAGTGGAAGGGAGCCCAATCTCTTTTTCCATTGCAAATTTCTCTTGACATTCTCAGTGCTGCTCCTGAGCATGGCTAAGACAAAAGCATTCAACCTCTTACTAAATGAGAATGAGGAGGCAAAAGTCCTGAGGGCCAAATAGCAGCTATTCCGTGATCCAGCAGGAAGCAGTTGTGGGGTGAAGCTGGCATCACCAGGGATAGAGCAAAGACTTGGGGGAAAGGCCTGATTCCCTGAAAGCATTCCAGGTACACTGAGCCAATTCTTACCCCAAACTTGGTCTCCCTGTAGAAAACCACACACATGAACTAATACATTTCCTGTGTTGTTCAGGTTTTTGACTTTCCAGTGCAAAACTCGGATTGCAGTCTCCTAATAACAGCCAAGCTAATGTCAACAAGGACTTTGAGGCTGCTTTTACTAAAAAAAAAAAAAAAAATACTGACTTCAGCTATTCGCGGACTGCGGGGGGAGAGAACCAGGGGCCTCATCTGGAGGTGATCCCCACCTGGAAAGCAGTGCCATGTGCCAGCTGCTAGAGTGGGGACAGCCACACCCAAACCTCTCCAGGAGTCAGCACCATTCCTGGACTGGGGCTGGGGGTAGATCTTGGCCTCACCAGGAAGCAATCCCAGCAGGAAACCATATCATTTTCATTGTTTTGTTGGGTTGGGTTTTATTCTCTTTTGTTTTGTTTGATTATGTTAAATCTAATGTCAGGAGCTGCTATTGGAAAGATAACAAGACACAGCGTGGTAGCCCTTTTGGATTTACTAATGGCTTGTTTTAAAGTCCTTTATTGCATTCACTATTTTGGCTTTATTGTTTCTATTCTACTCTGTTTTGTCTGATTTTTACAGTGTCCAAAAGTATCTGCAGCTATTTTGAAGACAACAAAAGGCATTATGGTAACTATTGTTGGTTTCCTAAGGTTTTGAAGTCCTGTGTCACTTATACTGGTTTACTTCTGATTGGCTTTATTCTTTTTTGTTTTCCTTGGTTTTCTCTCTTTAAAATAAAGTTTAAAAATTTTTTTAAAATACTGACTTCACTTGCTCCTGAAGATGCCTAGTAAGCACTAAAATCAGGTTAAAGCGTGGTATCTCTGCCTTCATTTTGCATCTGTGTCCTTTCTTACCTTAAACTTTGGGCCAGATTCCTGCTCAACTCTGCACATAGACATGTTAACCACTTAAGAAGAGTCTGTCTGTCTAACTTACTTTTCATGTTGCTGAGACAAAACACCCAACACCCATAAGTGAAGGGAGGAAATGTTTCTTCAGCTCACAGTGTGTAGAGGATTCAGTCCATAGTCAGCCAGCTCTAAGGCTGGGTGGCCTGGCAAAGGAGAATAGTCCATGCAAGCAGGTAGAAGAGAGTGCAGCAGCAAGCAGCAGAAGCAGCAGCAGGCTGCCTTCTTTCTGCCCCTTTTATATTCTGTCTAGACTGCAAGCTTATTGAGGGTGCCCCACTCAGTGTGGGCCACTCTTAATCCCAGCATCACACACCTAGATCCAGCCACCTCCCAAAAACCCTACCTATGACCTCACTTGGGGACATCTAGATACAAGCTGTAACACTGTCCAACAATTGGTTGCAGCAGGTCAATTAGTCATAAATTCACCCAATCTCTCCCATCCCTCTTCAAGGCTGAAGGCACCAAGACAAAAGTAACCAAGGTATTTTGAAGATTTGCAGGGATATCATAATCAATAGATAGCCAACCAGCAACTTTTACAATGCCCTGTTTAGTACCGCCAGGAGGATGTCTAAAAAGTCTCCTGTCATTGTCCTGAGCTTGCTGAAAGAGTGAGCTTTACAAGCAGTTCACCCCATGGTGAAACTGCTCCCCCAACCTGGAGCAATTACTCCATGAGGGAATCAAATTGCCTCCTCTAACAATTAAGACTTCTCTGGAACCGCCTGGCAGAATCTGATCTGAGAAAATAATGAAGCAGACCCCTCTTGATCAAGACCGCTTAGTTTGCGTACCTCTTCTCCTTCTTCCCTGTATAATCCTGGAGCTCGTGTTAGTCTGCCAAAATAGGGCTGAGACTACTAGTCCCCTTGTCTCCCCAGGATGGAGATACTCAATAATAAATTCCCATCATACTTCACCATTACTTTTTCCCATTTGATTTTTGAGACAAGTGACCAGACTGGTTTCTTGGGACTCCCCTAAATCTAGCCCCCACCCCATCCCCAGCCAAGGATTCTGGTAACAATAATACTCGTGTAGCACTTATGATATGCACTACCCTACGTACCTTATACATAGTGGCTCACTGAACTTTCATAACAATCATGTGAGCTAGTTTTAGGGGGATTTTAGGACCATTTTTAAAATGAGGAAAATAAGGCACCAAAAAAAAATGATTTAATAATGTTGCCAAAGTTAACAGGGGATGCAGCCAGAATTCAAACTGCATTACACTGTCTTGCTCCAGAATTCTTGCTTGTACTCAGTCTGTTAGTAGCTTGGCTGTCCTGGGTCTTCTCACTAAGGGCATCCAAAAGTATGTTGGACTGGGGAAACTGGGAGTGGGGTATGAGTGGGAAATACAATAATATCCATTTTCCAGTTATTTTTAGAGAACCTGAAACTGTATGTGTCACTTTTCATTATTCCAAAGAATTTGACTGTGTCTCTCTCCCAAGTCACTGATGAAATGTCTTCTGCCAGGTTATTTCTCAGCCGCTGACAGTTGTTGTCTAGGCTGGGTCGATATTTTCACATCTACTCATAATCCTGTGTGTCAAGATCACTGGAAAAATAAATGCCAGGGTATTTTCTCTGTGTTCTAGCTTCTGCTTTGATGTTAGGGGAAAAGTCTAAAGTTGATCTCCATGGTATTATGTGTGTAGAATTCAAGGAGTGTAAATGCACATACAGTTTATTCACATAAACATGGAAGTCTTCTCAATCATTGTGTCTGGGAAAGCAAAATCATCTCTGCATCGTCTTCATCCTACTTCATGGCTATGGAAGCTTCAACCAGTGACACTTGGGTTTCAGACTCTGCCTCTATCTTCACGCCAAATACTCTTTAAATTGTTAAGAACTACCAGAAAATTCTTTTTGCTATCAAGAGCTGATGATCTTTTAAGTCAATAATGTTCTGTTTAATGTAACTGAACAGACATCATTTTCTTTATTATTTATCTCCTCTTGTTGGCTATATGTTGGTTTGTTCTTTATATTTATTTGCTCAACTACCAATAAGCAAAAAAAAAAGATGAAATAAATAAATAAGTAAATATGAGCAGTGTCTCCAAATTCAAAAGACCAGCCAATAAGAGATTATAGTTCACCACAACTGCATCTGAGATGTTTCATTACATACATTTCAGAGTGAACCAGAATCCTCTCCCTGGCAGCCAAGAAGAAGAAAGAGATTTGCAATACTCTTTTCCTTTGTAAATGATCATCAAAGTGGTCTGTGAGATTAGTCCAAGTCAAGTCCTCCCTTGAGTCCTGATCATTGGTGGGAGTACTTGAGTAGGTCTTCTAATGGTTTAGAATTAACTTTTGCTGAACAGCATTAACGGACTGTTTCTATTGCTGCTTTAGTAATCAGACATTGCTACTTCTCATTTTCAAAGCTATTGACCAAAAGCAAAACAAAACAAGGCATTTCTGGAAGGCAGAGGAAAGTCACTGGCCTGCAAAGTCTGTAATTTAGTAACAAGTATACATTGCAATTCTATTCCTGCTTAATAATAGATATCTTTGATGTTTAATTTTGTGTGCCAGCTTGGTGGGACAGAGGGGTGCCCAGACCACTAGCAAAACTGCTGGCTGTGTCTGTGAGGGTGATGTGCATCAGGAAAAGCAGATTGAGTAAAGAGCAGCCTCACCAATTCAGGTGGAAGCCATTTAGTACGCTGAGGGTCTGAATAGAACACAATGGCAGAGGAAGGGCAAATTTGCTTGAGTTGGAACATCTGTCTCCTCCTCCTCAGACATCAGTGCTCCTGGTTCTGGGCACTAAGACTCAAGCCAGGATTTACACCCTTGGCACCTCCAGTTCTCAGACTTTCCAAGTTGGACGGGAACTATACTATTGGCTTTGCCAGTTGTCCGGCTAACAGTCAGCAGTTTACAAGGCTTCCCAGCATCCATAATCATGTGAGCCAATCCCTCACATCAAAGCAACTCCTTAATAAATAAATAAATATGTATATTTAGAAAGAAAGCTCTCTATATATTTAGAAATACTTGTAGTGAACTATCTATCTTCCATTTGTTCTGTTTCTCTGGAAAACACTGACTAATACAATGCCCCCATTTTAAATGGGGCTGGAATCTATCCAGTAAATACAGATTTATTTTGTACCACAAGAGTAGTTGGAGAACCCCAAAACATCACTCCTCAGAACCTTCCTTTACTATTCAGTGTCTATATACAGGCCAAACATAAGCAGACACAATGTGAAACCAATTATGAAGTGTCGATTAAATGCTAATTTCTGAACAAGATATTTTAACATTTGTTATTTCATTCTAAGTAGAGCTTTAAAAAAAAAAAGCTTGTGTAGTAGTAGTCATCTCATTTTAAAGAGGAAGGAATTGAAAATCTATTGTGGTGAGTAAAGATACAGGCTCAAAACTTTCTAACCAAGCAACACACTTTCCACTCCCAGACTGATTTTTGAACTAGTCAAAAAAACAAATATGAATACTCAGCATCACTTGATAACAAAACACCCAAGGTCAAAGACTTTGGCACAATGGACAAACCAGCATGAGACAGATCTCAGCCTAAAGGTTGTTCTCTTCCACCCTCATATTCTCATAAGACAGTCTGTATATATGTAGATTTGGAATTACTCATATCTTAAAGCATTGCATACATTAGTGACATCACTAATAGGAATAGGACTATAACTAGTGTTACAGTAAGATGGTT
This sequence comes from Hydrochoerus hydrochaeris, assembly GCA_004027455.1. Lineage (NCBI taxonomy): Eukaryota > Metazoa > Chordata > Mammalia > Rodentia > Hydrochaeridae > Hydrochoerus > Hydrochoerus hydrochaeris. The sequence continues at coordinate 17,514 of PVLA01004173.1, read as the reverse complement.
GATATTGACTTCATGCTTTATGATTATTTAAAATGTATAGGTTGACATCATGCCAACCAATATGAAGGTTCCTCAAAAAACTAAAAATAAAACTGTCCTATGATCCAGCTATATCACCCTTGTTATACACCTGAAGGAATTAAAGTCACCACACTATAGCAATTCCTGCATACCCATGTTTATTGTGGCACAATTCACATTAGTCAAGATATGAAACCTGTGTAGGTCCCCATCAATGGATGAATGGCTAAAGAAAATGTGATACATATATATATATATATATATATATATATATATATATATACATATATATATATAGTGAGTATTACACAGTGAATTATTGTAGTAATACAACAGAGTATTATTTAAACATAAAGAAGACTGCAATTATGCTGTTTTCAGGAAAATAGATAGAACTAGAGACCATTGTATTATGCAAAATAAGCCAAAATCAGAAAAACAAGTATTGCATGTTTTTCCTCATGTAGAATTGAGAAAAAACAAAAGACACAAAAGTAGAAGGTACAAAGAGAAACTCTTGTTAAACAAGTGAAAAGGAATAAGGGAGAGGGGATAAGGGAAAGTAATACAGGCATGGATATGGTCAAAATATAATATATGCATTATAAAACCCATTATTTTTATAAGATTAGCATGTACTATAAATACATACAGGAAAAATAAATTTTTAAAATATGTGGGCTGGAAAACTGACAAGTCTGAAATTCACGCATCAGCCTTGGATATGTGCAACCCCGACCAGAGTGGAATGCAGAGGCTGACACAACAGCATCACAAGGCTCCAGTAGAGAAAAAGGATCCAAAGAAGAACAGGAATATTTCCTTCAGTATTACATTAATTTCCTTCTCCAGAGGGATTGGTGGGGAATCCAGCTCTAGACAATGGTGCTATATTTTTTTTAAAGAGAAACAAAAGCATGTAAAGAGTAGAGATAATACAGAATTTCAGAAAAAAGATAAACAATAAGAAATCACTAGTTCATAAATTACATATTGTCCTCTTAGAAATAGTTGTTCAAGTTCCAAAATTAAAGCATAAAAAGTAGATATTCAAACAGTGAGAGTGTAAACAGCTACGCATGCATAAGTCTCTACATGTATTTCTATTCTTTCTGTATTAGAGGGAAGAACAAAACATAGCAAGACAAAACAAAACAAATTCCTATAAAAACATGAAACCAAAAAGTTGTATAAAACCACAGTACAAGGTGATCTACAATGATTACTGTGTCGTTTCTTATTATCTTCAATAGAATTGTCTATATCATCAGGCATACTTGAATATAGCAGCATAATTGAATATAGCAGTACATAACAATATTAGTAAAAATAAAACATTGTAGACAGTATAAAACTTCAAAGGCAGGTAATAATCAAACCATAGTGTATATTCTAGTGGATCTTATCATCTTAAGTGCAGTTGCCTATACTCTCAGACTTGATACTATCAATCATAACAGCTTTGAATAAAATCTATTAATGCAAAACAGCAATCTAACAAACCAGATTCGGTTACGATCAGTCATGGTAAAACACTGTAGGTTTTACAGAGCTTTAGATTAAATTAATAGGAAATTAAGGATGATTACCATACTATATCCTGTTATTTTTGGGATTACTGTCTGTGCCCTCACATCTAGAACAGGTAGAATGACTGGAACAGAATATAATACATCTAAGCAGAGTAGTGTGAGTAATGTGGGTTTTAATCCTGGTGCACTATTAACAATAGAGTATATCAAGGCCATCTATGTTAGAGATTCTAGCCATCCTTCTCTGCCTCATTTCTGCTATGCTATTTTTCTGCCTTTGTTTGTCTACTTTTTTCCTGCATTCTACTGCCTGCCCCATTCACTGAGGCCTTTCTGCCACTGTTCCTAAAATCCTGGTATTTGTTTTCTCTCTCTCTAGAATGTCCTTCAGTATTCTCAGTAGGGTTGGATTGGTGGTCACAAACTCACCCAGTTCCTCTTTGTCATGGAAGCATCTTGTTTCTCCATCAATTTCTAGTGACAGTTTTGCAGGGTACATCAATCTGGGCTAGAGGTTATTTTCTTGCAGGGCTTGGAATACTTTGCTCCAAGCTCTTCTTGGTCTGATGGTCTGTGTGGAGAAGTCATCCGTGATCCTGATGGGCTTACCTTTATAGGTAATCTGTTTCTTTTCTCTGACGGCTTTTAATATTCTGTTTTTATATTGAATTTCTGGTATCTTGATTATTATATGTCTGGGTGTAGATCTGTTTTGGTTGTAGATGGCTGGAGTTATATATGCCTCACATAACCGAATGTCATTTTCTTTTCCCATGTTTGGAAGTTTTCCTTAATTATTTCCGTGAATACCCTTTGTAATTCACCTGTTTCTATTCCTGCTTCCTTGTTCATGTTTCTTATTCTTAAACTGTAGATTCTCTTGTCGTCTTCTAGCCTTTGTATTGTTTCCTTGTTATGTTTAAGAGATCTTTGTTTTCATGATCACACATTGCAAACTTATCTTCAAATTTTGATAGTCTATCCTTAGTTTCTTTTAAGGAGGATTGCCAGCTTTCAATGGAATTTTTAATTTCCTGGTAGTCTCTTTGAATCTGCTTCATGTATTCTATATTTTCTTTATATTCTTTACCAAATGTTTCTCTCCTTTTTTGTGTGTTCCTCCCTTCTTCCATCTGTATCTTCCTGAGAGATGCTTTCTGAGAACATTTCTTTTATTTCTCTACTCATATCTTGCTTTACCTGATTTAATATTTCAGCTTTGAGCTCGTCTACAAGTTCCCAAAGATATCTCTTAATGTCCATTGAAATCATGTCTGATGTTGCATGTTTACCACCCTCAGTCTCCTTTGTTTTTCCCTCTCCTGGATCAGTGCTGTCAAGGTTCTGGGCTGGGGTCCTCCTCTTGCTTCTCTCTCCTGTCATGGTCCTGGCTTCCTCCACACAGGTTACAGTGCAGGTCCCAGCCCCCTTCTCCATTGGGCACATTTCTTCTGAAGCACACTGGCAAGGGACCTCCGCCCTCTCCTGCCTGCCCCTCCCCACCGGGCCAGCCAAACTTCAGGGGCCTTCACCAGGTTAGTGTGTGCAAGGTGCAGGGAATAGATTTGGGATGGCTCATTGGGTCCTAGCCAGGGGTGCGGCCCAGTCCAAGCAAATCCCACGAATCTGCTCTGGGGAGGGAGCAACCAACTGAAGTCACTGTCACTCCCAGTTTAGGCTCCTCCTACCTGATTCCAACATGTCACCCATTTGGTTGCACCCTTCCCATGGGGGGGGTCTCATTCCCAGCACTGACTGTAGATTAATGAAGGTTCCTTCATCGGCTCTGCTCTCCATTGGGCTCACCAACCCCCAACTTCAGTGCTGCTGTGGTTCCTGTGAGTGGTGGCAGGAACGAGTTTGGGCAGCTCATCCGGCCAGCGCAGATTCAAGCTGGCACAAATTCAGGCCGGTGCAAACTTGGCGGGTCACAGTGAAAACGCTGTGTCCCATAATTTTTAGGTGTTTCAGTTGTAGGCCCAACGTGTTTGATGAGGTTTTTTATGTTTTAATTTCTTCCTGTGTCAAGAGGATCCATCTCCCTCTGTCTGGGTCTCTCTAGGGTGTTTTATTCTGGCATATGAGTTGTTTCTCCCGGGAGGCTTTGTATTTTGCTGCTCACTGATCGGCCATCTTGACTTCTTCCAATGGTGTTATTTTTATGTGCAATTTTCAGCTTAATGTTATGTGAATTATCTCATCCTTTCATTAGGGTAGAATTATGTCATTCTTTTCCTTTCATAGATTCAGCCCTTCTCAAGCAATCAACTGGTGACCTTTTAGTGTCCCATGTTGGAAGAATCACTCCAAATAAGACAAGAATTCCAGAAATCAGGCTAGTTTTGTACTGGTGCTGCTCATAGTAATCAGAACCAACTGTCAATTGTTCTAAAAATGCTGGCACCCAAAGGAGAAACAGTGTGAACTCTTCCAAGTTTCCTTTCAGTTTGACTTCTTGAACAATTTTCATTATGCATTTAATAAGTAATTTTTTTAACTTGCAGTGCTGAATGCAAGACTTTTCAGGAAACTGTATCTAACTTAAAAAGAAATAGACTTGCAAGCCTAATCCTTCCACAAGTTACTCAGACATTAAAACGTGTGCCTTTCCATTACTCTTCCAAGGATTTACAAATTTTGGGAGGAAATGTACTGGCATGTATACCTGCAAGAGATGATTTTGTATTATGATGGTCAAATAAGATTCTAGATTCTTCTAAAACATAATTCACTTGAGAAAAGCTTCAATAGTTTGTATGTATTTGTTCCTGAGTTTTCCTCTATAGAAAATGTGTCCTTCCAGGCTAGCTATAGAAAGATTGCTCCATGCTATTTTTTTTGTTTTTACACAGTCTCATGACTCTCTTGCACCCTTTCAGAGTGTAAGCCTTAGAGAAAGAGGCTTTGTTTTGTTTTATGTAAAACCCTTGACTCTTATAATGTGCAGTTCACACCTTTAGTGTCAGATAAATGACAAGTGATCATTGTTAGAGGCTATAACACATCCTGATGTGAAGGTTTACAACAAACTTGAGCTGTTAAAATCATTAAATTTATGACATTGGTGGATTAGTAGAATTGTATGCCTTTGCCCTATTTACTTAATTTTTGAATTGACTGGAACATACTTTTAATGTGGAAATCACATTATGGTGTTCAAATATTTTATACAAGATTATTAGCTGTGGAAACCAAATGAATTTTATCCATTGTCATCATCCTCTGTTTCCTTGACATACTTATCCCATCTACTGGCAAACCAAATTTGATGTCAGAATCTGCTCCAAAATACTAACAATATGGTTTGTAATTGCAAAGCTAACACCTATGAATAATAAAATTGCAAACAAGCAGAGCACCATCAAAAATTCAAGATGATTATTTTTTAATGATCATATGTCTTCCTGTGTATGATAGTATATAAAGCACAGGGACTGTCTTTCTCAAAAATAAATTCTTGTGAATTTCTAGGACCAGCCACCACAAAGATGGAAAGAGTATTTTTATCACCCATCTAATAATAGTAACGTGTGTCTTGGAAAATTGTTAGTTGGTAGAGAAATGCAGTCCTCCCTCATTCCTCATCTTTCCTCAAACACTTTTAATTACACAGAGAAAGCATGAGGAATTAAATATCCTCTGAGAAGAATGTGAGAAGACAGAAGTCCAATGCTAGTTCTGTCATTGATCTGTTGACTTATTTACATATCCTTAAAACCTATCTCGACTGAAATGTGCCCTGGAACATGTTGCAATCCAACACTTTTAAGCCCATTTAGCTGAAGGGACCAGTCAGAGCCATCCTCCTTCACTTCATGTGGCCCATCTTATACATGCAGCTGGTCTCCAAATTCATTTTGGGATTCACTGTGTTGTTTGCAACTGCTTTCCTTGACCTTATTTGAGCTCCACAACCCAACTCTCTTTCAATGCATTACCCTTTCCTCTCATCTCACTGCCCTCAGCTCCAACAGCGAGCCTATCTCCCTGTAAGTTGCTGTTGTACTGTAAATACTCTGGGAGGTATAAATGCCTTATTACACAATAATTCCTACCGTTTATTAATGCTTTTTAGGCCACAGACACTTTATCAGACATGTTGCAAACATTCTTATGTTTAATCCTCCCAACCCCATGGGACTGGTATCATTACACAGATTGGAATAATGAAGGTCAGGAAGCATAATTAACTTGCTGAATGTCACACAAGCTGGTAAGCAGCTCAACCAGAACTTGAACCTACTTCTGCCTGGGTGCTCTTTTAGCCATTGTGCTTCCTGCCTGTCGTTTCCTCCTACAGAATTTGGTCATTCATTCAACACACATGTTTTGAACATCAAACACATGCCAGGCACACTGCGGGAAGAACAGGGGACACAGATGAAAAAACAAGTCAGAGCATCCAGAGAAGCAGTGACCCCTGAGATCCTGAGCTATCATTCCCAGAATAGTGATGACAGTGTCTGAACCTACTCGTGCCACGTAGCTTATGAAGGACAAACCTCAGGATCAATCTGGGCAGTAATAAATTAGACCTGGTCTGAAGAGAGCATTCCTCTAAGCCTTCACACAATTCAGGTGACTACACCAATTCCAAGTGTTCCTTTCTGAATTTCCTCCCATTCCTAGTTGGCATTCTCTGGCGAGCTCCATCCACCTGGGTCTGGAAGTCTAAGGCAAACACGGTTTCATTCCTCACATACCTAAACAGGCTGTTCAGCAATTCACTCCTCCCTTCATTTTCTGTTTTGCACTCACCCTCAGTGGGTATTCTATAAATAACTGATACCTGCAGACAGTGGTTCTCTGGCCTTTCCTTCACGCCTTCCCTCATTGTCCTGGTCATTGTCCTTCCCTCATTGTCCTGGTTGTCATATCATGGCTGTTCTTCACCCCCGTAGCTGGATATTGGGCTCAGGTTTGCTTTCCTTAGGTGACTGTATGCTCAGCTCATGAAATGATATCATTCATGCATAAGTTTGGGATTTTCTTTTTTCTAAAGTTTCTTTCTTCCTTCAGCAAACCTTTTTTTATTTTATTATTATACATTTGTGATACATAATGATTAATTTGTTTGGAGGAATTAGTACATATATATCATATCTTGATCATTTTTTTTATTTCCCTACTCTCTCTTCTCCACCCTTCCTCATCCCTGAAAAGTCTGTCTTCCTATTTCCTATCATCTCTCCTTTATTTTGCTATTTAAATTATTTATATTTTGGGTTTCTCATATGAGAGGTGATATTTAACCTTCTGTGTCTGATTTATTTTACTTAACATTATAGTTTCAAGATCCATCTATTTCTCTACAAATGACTCAACAAAGCTTTTGAGGATGGGATTTGAAACATGTCACATTGATATGGTCATTTAAATGCTTTCATTTTGGAGTTAGTTCATCTACCATATGCCTCTACTACTGCCTCCTGGGCTCCTTAGATTTGTTTTGTAACGGGCTGTGTAAAACAAGGTGGGGCGGGGGGTATTGCCTTGGTTCTCATTTCTCATTTATGTTTCCCCATTATTTCTAAAATGGGCTCATTGAGCTTGGGATAAACAGCAATCAAAGCAACTAAGTATCCATTGGATATAAGCAAAGCAAAACAGTTCAACCAAAGTTGTGGATGGTGAAATCCTATGATTTACTTATAACAAGAAATTAAAAAGTCAAATAGGAAAAGGACAGTGAAGTGTGAGAAGGAAATGCTGACAGCTAAATTACCCTTCAAGTAAAAAAAGATAATCCTCCTGCCTGGACGAAAGGGCATTCATGCTAGAGATGGAATTTAAATTCCAGCGGCCCCGTATGAGACTTCACGCCATTATTCTCTTCCCTGTATTCAGTTATCAGCTTTTTCTTCATTGCAATAAATGTTTGGATACATTTGCCAGAGGCTTTTCTGGATGATGAGCGCATTTCCACAAAGCAGAAAAAATAAATATGCTATGGTCGCTGCCTATTTCAAGAACCCCATATGGTCACATTTAGACAGGGGCTGCCCAGCTCTGGGGACCAGCTTCCCATTTGAAAGGGTATTCGGCTCATCCTGAGACCAGTTTCTTAAATCAATTACAAAATTCACATCACATTCTGCTCCTCACTTCAGCTGTGTAAGAAAAGGGGAACTTTTGAATGACTCCAGAAACTTCCATATGCACAAAAGGCGAAATGTGCAAATATTCATTTTCTTTCTTGGCAGTTGACTCTGGTAATTAAGGTAAACTACTAATAACCCTTTTTGGGAAGCAGGATTGTTCTGGAACATATTGAGAGGAATCAGGTTGAGCAGCTTAACCTCCGGACAGATCCTTAGAGAGAGCCCCGCCAAGAAGAGGACCTCCCACAAGGAAAGCACAACCCCGAGTCCTCCTGATACAGTCTATGCCACACCCTTTCTGATCCTTTGCTTGTGTCCCAGTGCTTCTCCAAATTCATGGACACTTGACCAACCCTTTGTTAAAGCGATCACTTTAATGACTATATTTGCCAGAGAGTGTTGAGCAGCACTTGTCAAACTTTTGCAATAAAAGTCCAGATAATTGATATTTTCAGCTTTGCCACTGTCGTGAGGAGCTGCTGTAGACAACAAATGGGCGTCCCTGTGTCCTAATAAAATGCTATTGATAAAAACAGGTGTTGAGCCATGCTTTGCCCAGGGCTTTAGCTTCCTGCCCCTGCTCTTGAGAGTAAGGCAAGAGGGTATGATACAGAGCGAGCCAGCCACTTCCTCTCCCAGGGCACAGACTCATGGGTTCCTGACATGATCTGTATTGCCCAGGGAAGATGAGCTCAGCCTATGGGGGAAACAACCTATTCTGAAAGTCTAGACTTCCTGAGCCCTCTGACAACTGTGACACATCACAGCATTGTTTAGTCTCTTGTTCATTGACAATGACTCACCACTTGCTTTGCAAGGTTCATCACTTCAGTGAGAATATTGAAAGCCCACTAATATTAGTCACAGCAAGAAACTGCCCCTAAAACTGAGACAGGAAATTACTTGGCGGTTTTAATTTCAGATGATGAACTAAAAAGGACTATGTATCAAATCGTTTTTAATGCTGCCTTTGGTATTAACACAAACAAGAATGATGGCTTTCGAGTCCTGCCGTTTGCCATGGCAGAACTCCGTCTGGAGTGTCCAAGAGAAAGACTTGGTAGATTTGCCGTGGACTCCAGAGGAAAGGACATGAGGATCGGCCTCAGCCAGCCCTTTGCTCTGACCTCTGCTCTGCCATTGATGACCTCAGACCTGGGACAACTCATTCAGCCTCGGAATTTGTTTTCCTATGCACAGAATGGTGCATTAAGCCCTGGTCTGTACTCTTCTCTACCTGAAGGAATTAGGAAATTGGAGGCAGAGGCCTGTGAGTTGACTCAGTGGCTAAGCGATTACCTTGTCCATCATATAGGACTTAAAGTTTGGGGACTGGAACTAGCCGGTGGAGTTGACAACACCAACTAATCACCAGCCCCATACTGACACTGTGTCCCTGTGTGCCTCTGATGTGATCCTCAGGAGAAAAGGTTCACTGTTGGAAACTCACCTGGTCTCATGGGGTAAGTTCGCTGAGAAGCACTTCGATGATCAAACAATGACACTGAGATACACTGCAAATCCATTCTCCTATACGATTTCCTATCTTTAGCTTTTTGAGGGAAAAAATTACGAAACAAATCTGGAGGAATAAAAACAGACAAGCAGATGGTGCAGGCTCAGCGAGTGAGTTATTGCTTCCTGTTCTGAACGCTCCTGTCTTCCTGTGGTTCCTCTCTGGAAATCTGAGGAAAGATGGTCCAGTCTTCTCCTCTCGGGGTGGACTCTCCTTACGCTAGCCATTCTTCACATAGGAAGACTTTTCTTCTCAATTCAAGATGTCCTGCTTGATTTTTTCCTATCTTTCCTTATTATGTAATTGCTCAAAAAAAATACTTTCTGCATTGGTGGTGCCCCTTTCCAAGTGACCAGAGGCAAATGGTCAGTCTAAGATAGACACAGAGGACAAAATGGCATTTATTCAAAGCACTGTGTGGAAAATAAAATATAAATTAAAGAGGGTGAGATGTGGTGAGGTCCTTCCTGTTATTGTGATTTGTTGATAAAACTAAATATTATCAAGACATCCATTTTTACCCAGTAATTTCATTATTATTATTTAGGTAATTCTCAATCGAAATTCCAATTTTGGGGAAGAGAGGAAATTGGTTATATATATATATATATATATATATATATTCTTTGGCAAAATTTTTCTAAAATTTATGTGAGTAAATAAACAGATGAAACTGCCTAATGAAAAAATGTTAAGTGAAAAGTGATGACTACATATATCTGTTCCCTTACATTTAAAGCTATGATACTTACATGTAAAATAGAGATGGAAAGCCAGGTCAATGGAAATAGTTTCATACTGAAAGAGTATTTGTGGTAAAGGATACGGGAGATTCGGTAAAGGTAAAAGGAATCAGCAGGATAAGGGTGAAGGACACCTTCACCCCTCCTGTCACCTGAGACCACAGTGAGAAGACTGTGAACTGGAAAGCAGGAACTCTCCACAAGCCTTTCCTCTTAGGTTTCCAGGCTCCAAAAGTTTCAGAAACCCATTCCTGTTGCTTACAAGCCACCCCGTCACTGGTACTTTGTTCCCTCAGTCCTAATCGGCTCTTGGTATTGTCTACTTCGCCTTAGCCATTCTGGTGGGCAATATGGGAGCGCAGCTAGAAGTACACAGGTGTTGTATCCATCCTGCAAATGAACAATCAAAACCCAGAGAGACTGAGAAACATGCCCAGTCACAAGTCTGTAAAAGTCCTTCACAGCATAGAAGTCCATGATGGGTGTGTTCTGGGATGTTGAGAACAAGCTCCCTTCTTTAAAAGAGTAGAAAAACCTGTTTTCAGATTATTAATGCAACTTGCTCACAGAACCAGAGAATTACTCAAACATGTATGCACATGTTGGGCACACACACACACACACACGTGAGCACTTGCATGCGCGCGCGCGCACACACACACAGCATTCTAGATGGAAGGTGTAATTTGGAGGCACACTGCTGTTAGTTAAATGGCCCAGCAACCACCAGCCACACATCTGTCCCTTATCTCCCTTTGGTTAAATGTTTTGAAATGAGTTTCAAATGGGGTTGACTCAAATGACAGCTCTTCGTTTTACCTTGTTTCTGAAGATGCCATTTGTGGGAATGTTTTATGGTTCTGTTAATTACCTGCACCAAGAGGTTTATTTTATTGTTTCTAGGCAGTAGGGTTATAAATGTAAATAATCTGAGGCAGCAAGTTTCTTCAGTAAAGTAAAACCAGGAGCTCTCACTATATGAATAGATGTGTGCATTTTAAAATTTTACATTACCCTTATTATTCATGGTATCCTAGAATATTTTTCAGGGTCATGTCTATGGGTAGAAGTCTATGTGAGGCTGACACTCACTTTAAATGCAGAGTACAAGTCCAAAAGGTGTATGTTCTGGGAATTAGAGGCCTTTCAAGGCTCTGTGTCAGGGTTCGTTCATGTCTGAAATTGGGGAGTGGAACACTGGCTATCTCCTAGTGTCGTTGTGAGGTTAAATAGGATATTGCACAAATATATATGACAGTAATAAATGTAGAGGTTTTTGTTTGGGGGCTTGGTTTCTTTGTCTGTGTTTTTGAAACAAAAACACAGGGTCTTGCTCTGGTTCAGGCAGCCTTGAAGTCATTACGTAGCCCAAGCTGGCTTGAACTCACAATGATCCTCCTGCCTCAGCCTCCCAAGGGTTAGGATTATAGGCATGTGCCACCACACTTGGCATCAGTGTACAGGTACTGCCTGATGGGAGCTGAGGAATTCTGTCACAAGGGTGAACAGCTGACTTTCAGTCCTGAGGCCACGCTGCCGAGGTGCACGTTCTGACTTGAGCAGTTATTAGCTGGCTTACTCTGGGTAAGTTGCTTACACTCTCTGTGCCTGTGTTGACACTGCAGCGCACCACACGGTACTGGGAAGCAGGGTGAGCTGACCTGTGACACCTGCCCAGAACCGAACTCTGCCCACGGCTGAGTGAATAATGAGTGTTAGCTGCGAACAGGTGCGGATTTGTCCAGGGATGATCTTCTCTGCACCTTTCAGATCTGGTGGTGTGGAAACAGACTCACTTCCTTTGTTGCGTTTCATCCGTCCCAACCCAGCCTGCGACCTTCCTGTCATATTTTTCTTATGCTGTGTTCCTTGAAGTGGAAAATAAATGCCTTAATTATGAATGAAAAGGGACTATTTCTCTCCTAGGTGTCAATGGAAATGTTTTCTTTCCTGAGGAAAAATCTACACTTTAGGCGCTGTGGCCAACACGGGAGGCGGACTCCTGCTCTGCCCGGCATAAGGGACCAGGCGCCCCAAGAAGCCAACGTGTCCGCGCCTGGCAGCTCCAGCGCGGTGCGAGGCCCAGCCGGGATGCACCCGGAGCTCAGTGTTCCGACCCACACCGGCCTCCGTCGGGACCCCTATGACACAGCGTCGGCAAAGGTGGCCTCTCGGGCGCAGCCTCCGGGACGCTGCTCTGCGTGACCGGGTCCCAGCTCGCGGCTGCCTCGCTCTGGAGAGTCGGCTCAATTCCTGCACAGGGGAAAAGCATGGATCTGGGACTTGGTCCCCGCTGGATTCAAATCTCAGCTGCACCATTTCAAACAGCACAACTCAGGACAGGCTGTTTACCCTCTCTGGCCTTCTGTCTTGGCATCCATCAAGTAGGGGTAAAAATATTGACCTCAGAGAGACACTCTAGGAGGCTGAGGCAGGAGGGCGGCAAGTTTCAGCCCACTCTGAGCAGTTTAATGATTTATTGAGACCTAGGGATGGGACTCAGTCTGATGTCCCTGGTACACACACACACACACACACACACACACACACACGCAGGCTCACCTGGGAAGGAATTGTGAGCCACAAATGAGAAAAGGTAAGTGACGCACCTCTGCCAGTAGCTGGCATCCAGGAGTTCTGGTTATGAGTTTTTAAACCTGGCACCAACGGTTCGGGAGCATCCCACACGGGCCGGGCCAAGAGCGAGCGGGGAGAGAGACGGAGGCTCCTGCAGACGCTGGTGTCTCCTCTCGCCTCCAGCTCTTTGGAGGACAGAAGCAGCGGGCTCTTCCAGCCCCGGGAGCCCCCGCGTTTCCCAAACCCCGGCCGAGGTGGGCTGGCGCTCACACAGGCGGGGGCAGCGCCTTCCCAGTGCGGTCCACTCGCCCTTCGCGTTGGCTCCCACAGGACCGCACTTCCTTCTCCCGGAGGTTTGCTGCAAGTGCCAAGCAGCAGACAGGCCACCCACTCCCCTGACCTTTCAGGACTGCTGCCCCTAGAGGAAGGACCCCCCGAGACACAGGGTCTCACTTCCAGGGTTGTCACAGGCAGTGGGTTAGAAGTGTTTCAGCTCCTTGGAAGAAGGATCACTGACCACCGAACCTCGGGCCTGCAGCCTCTTTGTGCCTGTTACCACACACTCAGCACCTGCCCAGGAAGCCACAGGTTCCGAGGAAGAGGAGTCAGGCAGCAGCCTTTCATTCATACTTCAATCCACCTGAGAATGGACTTGGGTTTCTAGCTGCAGCTCCACATTAGAACAGATTGGGAGGGGTTAGAAACTAAAATGGGGTAAAGCCTCTGAAGGAAGATAGCCTGGCTTGCAAGCCAGCATCTACCCTTCACTATTTTTATTAGTCTATGTTTGCAGTGTGTAACATTTACATTCCTTGTATCGAGTCAGCACATCTACAAAACACATTTTACTTCCTTTTGAATCACCTTTCCCTACTCCACCACTGACCAGCTTTGTCAGTTCCTATTCCTATCCGTGCTTCAGTTTCCTCATCTTTAAAATAGGAATAATAGTTCCACTATGTTTTGGGAGTTGCATTGGTTTACACCCATAAGTTACTTAGAACAGTGCTTAACCCATAGGAAGCCCTCAATTAAAAGCATTTTTATTATGTCTTTAACTTCTCCACAGACCCACAGGTAAGGTAGTTATTGCCTCTGTTTTACAGATGAGAAATTGAGACTCCAAGGACTGAAGTAATAATTTGCAAAGCTGGAGTTCAAACTTAGGTCTCCTAGCTCCATATTTATTATTCTTTGCCCTATCAGTTTACTCTCAATTGGGAAAAAAGATATTCTCTTTGAAAAGTCAACATGAAGAGGATATAGGTTAAAATGTTTCCTGAAGAGGGAAGGTATTGTGACAGATAACTGAGTAAAGTACTGGAAGAAAGATAAAAGAAGCCAAAGGTTTTATTTTAAAAGATAAATGAATAGTAAACTGGCTTGACTTAGAATGAGAAGAGGTTAAGAATATTTTCTTGCATAATTAATTCTCTAAAGATTTGGTTAGAGCAACATAGTTTACATCAGGTTAAAACAAAAGAGCATATTAGCAATTGCACAAGCTCATGTGCTATACTTTACCTACCTGGCAATGTTAGTGAGCCAATTTTAGAGATTTGGCTCAAATTGTTACTGTAAGATTTAAAAAAAAGCAGGACATGGGGGGCTAGATACCTAATCCACTACACACACACACACACACACACACACACACACACATACACACCTACTTAGTCTATCACCAGCACTTTTCTATGAATTATCACTTTATCTGTTTTTAAGTTTAGTGCAGTACACATAGCATCTAGTTCACCATCTGAACCATTTCTGAGTCCATTCACATTGCTGTACAGCTATCACCACCATTTCCAGAATTTTTTTTATCTTGAAAAACTGAAACTGCATACCCATTAAGCAGACTTTTCCCTTCCCCTCAGAATTATAATTTTGAATCAAATCAAGTTTCGAATCAAGATTGTGTTCTTTCAACTATTTAGTCTTCATTTTTTAAAACAAAATTGACAACAATTCAAAAACCTTTCAACTGGGCCTGGTGGGACACACCTGAATCCTAGCTACTGGGGAGGCTGAAGCAGGCAGATGGGAAGTTCAAGGCCAGCCTAATGACTTAGTGAGTCTTTGTCTCAAAAGAAGAAACGAAAAGGGCTGGGGCTGGGGCTCAGAGTAGAGCATGCCTGGATACCATCACCCTACCAAAGGAGGAAAACAAGAGCTTTTCGAGAATTCAAATAAAATGTGGTTATTCTAACTAGGCAGTCATCCTTACTGACTCCAATGTGCATGGAAACGGCACCACTGTCAAACGCTATGCCACCATCTCTAGGCATCCCAACCCAGTTTTGCTTTCAGAAAATCAAACAACAGAAGAGAGTTGTTTGTAAATTCAGACCAGACGACAAGGACGAAATTTTCTTGAATCCATCTTATCTGTTGACTAAAATAGCTTATCACACAATGTCAGTCCCATCTCTCTGCATTGAAACAGGATAAAGAACAGGAAGCTTTGTGCACACACAAAACCCCCTGGCTATCTGATGGGTCTGGGAAATGTGCTAGTTACCCCAACCCACACCCCATAATTATGCCTTCGGTGGTGTTTGCCACAAGAGGCAGAATATCCCAGCTGCTGTCAGAGGCCTGGAAGACACTTCATAGCATCTAGTTCAACAGATAACGAGTCACAAAGATACTATTCTTTGCAAATGACAATGAATATTTCATCTCGGGCTTTTGATGTATAAGGACAGATATTTAAAAGGAAAAGCTTTTATTACTGTTAATCAAAGAAAAGAAGCTTAAAAAAAAAGCAAAATTTATCAGGAGTTTCTTCAGAGCAAACGATGTGACCTGGGACTTCGTTCCCAGAGAAGATGTATCTTTGAGGACAAAGGAAACTGCAACACAATTGTCTGATTGTCCCCTTCCCCACGGCCTCAAGGCGGATCCTTACAATGGGCTCCGAGCACACTGTGGAGGCAATGGTGGAAATAGTCACCTCACATTTACCTGGCACCGTGTGGCTCCCCTGGGGATCTTCCCTCAGCTCTGAGCTCTGTAGGCACTGCCGTTCTGCTTGATAGTGATATTAACCGAGGACAGTATCTGTACTCTTCGCAGGAGCCATTTGTAGTAAAACCGTTTAGGCTGCAAATCACTGCCTGATACAAATACAGAGTCCTATAGAACAACCTGCTGTTTGTACCAAGTTTCACTTTTAAGGAACTAAAGTAGAAATGTGTGTGTGTGTGTGTGATCCTTATGAGCCCTGTTTATCGATTCTAACAGCAGGATCTTCCCTCCTTACTCAGGGCTCAGCCCACTCTCCAGCCTGTGTTCCAGGCGAAGCCACCTCCACAAGTTCTGGCCATAGTCATTTTTTTCCATCTGCCAGCCTCAAAGAGTCAGTGACAATACAAAAACCTCAGAAGCCTCTCCATTCAGGCAACACTCGCTTGTGAAATATTCACTGTAATGCCTTGCCCCTTGGTGTGCAGTTTCATGGTACGATTTAATCAAAGGCAAAAGGAATAAAGACTTCAGGCTCTGGGACAGGTGCTGCTTTGTGCAAGTACTCCCGGGGCTGCGACAGGCACGGGAGCGGGGTTATACACAAAGACCGAGCAGCCCAGGGTCTTGGCCATGGCTTTTCCCACAAGTCCAGAAGTTTGTTGTGTGCATGTAGGACAGTCCTACAGTTGTACAGACCCAATGGGAAGAGAAGAGGGAATTTGCCAGGGAGTTTTCTGCATAGGCTCAGGGTGCACATGTGTGCGCTTGTGATATGTGTGTGTGTACATGGTGGAGGATGGGGTGGAGGGGCATTTGTATAAGTGGTCTCTATGTATGTGGTATGTAAATGATGTGTGTGTGCTGGGCACTTCAGCATCCACATATGATATGTGTGATAAACGTGTAAATGGTGTGTGTTCACATGGGATGTTCATGGCTGTGTGTGTGCATGTAGGAAGCTGTGCTTGTCGCATGTATGATGTGTGTGTTTCTGTGTACTCTGTGTGTTGGACAGGTGTGGATGGTGTGTATTCATCCATGTGGTATGGGTATGTGTTCATAGTTCATGAGGGGTGTGGTGTGCGTGGTTGTGTGGCATGTTAACATGCATGTATTGGCTGTGTACACATGAAAACATACCCATGTACAGTCAGCCCTCCCTATCCACAGCTTCCAAATCCAAGCGTTCAACCAACTACAGATAGAAATTACCCGAAAAATTTGCTCCCTAAACAATACAGCGTGACAACTATTTGCACGGCATTTACATTGTATTGGGTAATACAATTAATTTAGCAATGATTAATGGGAACTAAAAAGGGAATTAAGATGTGTTTCATACATGTACCAACTCCACACAAGGAATGCAAACACTAAGTACTGCAGACATGAACAGAAAGAAGGAGGGACAGAAAGAGGATGAAAAAAGGGATAAAGCTGTGTCATGTGTGTGTATTGACTCCTCACAGAGAATGTAGACATTATGTCCTATAAACATGTATTGATATAAAAATTATGTACAGTAGAGGATATGTGTGGGTGACATGTAAATACTATGTTATAAAAGGATTCAAGCCTGAAGATGACAAGATCCACTAGAATATCCACTCTGGTTTGATTATTACCTGCCTTTGAAGTTTTATACTGTCTACAATGTTTTATTTTTACTAATATTGTTATGTACTGCTATATTCAATTATACTGCTATATTCAATTATGCCTGATGATATAGACAATTCTATTGAAGATAATAAGAGACAACACAGTAATCATTGTAGATCACCTTGTACTGTGGTTTTATCCGACTTTTTGGTTTCAAGTTTTTATAGGAACTTGTTTTGTTTTGTCTTGCTATTTTTTGCTTTTCCCTCTAATACAGAAAGGATAGAAATACATGTAGAGACTCATGCATGTGTAGCTGTTTACAGTCTCACTGTTTGAATATCTACTTTGTGTGCTTTAATTTTGTAACTTGAACAACTATTTCTAAGAGGACAATATGTAATTTATCAATTAGTGATCTCTTACTGTTTATCTTTTTTTTTTTTTTT